>APFE031057412.1:111574-124617 GCA_000404065.3 Pinus taeda | reverse complement strand
ATGCATATGTACATGTTCCAAAGGAGAAACAAACCAAGTTGGATAGTAAATCTGAAAAGTGCATCTTATTGGGTATAAGGATGGTTTAAAGGGTTATAAGCTTTGGAACCCAGTAACAAGGAAGGTTGTGTACAGTCGAGATGTGGTGTTCAGAGAGGTGAAAGATGTTATTAAACATGAAGTCCACCAAAGGAACCTGTGAAGATAGAGTTTGAACTAAAGGAGGAAGAATCAGACTCTGTACAGAGGAGGAATCAAAAGATGAAGAGCCAAAAACTCCGGCTATGAGAAGATCAGCTCGAGAAAGAAGGCAGCCAGAAAGGTATAGTCCATTTGCTTTCTGTTCAAACTTTGCTTTGTATGTTACTGATGATGATCCCAGAACTGTGAGGAAGCAGTGGATTCAGAGGATGGAAAACTCTGGAAAGAGGCCATGGTTGATGAAATGGCATCTTTGCACAAAAATGAGGCTTGGGATCTGGTGGAGTTGCCGGCTGGAAGGAAACCCATTGGCAGCAAATGGGTGTTCAAAAAGAAGACAAATGCAAAAGGAAAAGTGGAGAAATACAAAGCTCGGTTGGTAGCAAAAGGTTATTCCCAGGTGCCGGGAATTGATTTTGGTGATATTTTTTCTCCTATTACCAAGGTAACCTCTATTAGATTACTTTTATCTATTGCTACTGCTTTTGATTTTGAGGTAGAACAGATGGATGTGAAGACAACATTTCTTCACGGGGATCTGGAAGAGGAAATCTACATGAAACAACCTGAAGGCTTTGTGATGAAGGGTAAGAAAGAACTGGTATGCAAGTTAAAGAAGTCTCGGTATGGGTTAAAACAGTCACCAAGGATGTGGTATCAGAAATTTGATACATTTATACGGGGACTTGGCTTCACCAGAAGCAAAGCAGATCACTGTGTGTATTTTAAATTAATTGTGACCATGTTATTTATCTGGTCTTGTATGTGGATGATATGTTGCTGGTTGGAAATGACAAAGAAAATTATCCAGGATTTGAAGACCTAATTGTCCTCCAAATTTGACATGAAAGATCTTGGTGCTGCAAACTATATTTTGGGCATGGAAATTAAAAGAGATTAGGAAAAGAGGAAGATCTGGTCAAACCAGAGGAAGTATGTTGAGACAATATTACAGAGGTTTAATATGCATGATAGTAAACCGATGAAGGTTCCTATTCCTGTCGGTGTAAAGTTATTTGCCGAACAGTGTCCCAAGACACAAGAAGAGGAAGAGGATATGTCCCGTGTTCCATATGCAAGTGCAGTCGATAGCCTAATGTATGCAATGGTCTGTACTAGACCAGGCATCTCACATGTAGTGGGAGTATTGAGTAGGTTTATGTCAAAACCAGGAAAGGAGCATTAAACAGTAGTGAAGCGGGTTTTCAGGTATTTGCGTGGCACTAGTGATTATGGTTTTTGCTACCAAGAAAGACTAGGATTAGAAAGAGTGTTGGATATTCGTGGCTTTGTTGATGTAGATTGGGCTGGAGATCTGGATCAGAGAAGATATACAAGTGGGTATGTGTTTAACCTATTTGGAGGTGTAATTAGTTGGATGAGTAAGAAACAATCTGTAGTGACACTATCGACTACAAAGGCAAAATACTTGGTAGCCACTCATGCAAGCAAGGAAGCAGTCTAGTTTTGGAGATTGTGTTCAAGTATGGGGTTAGTATAGGAAGCTATAAGGATAGAATGTGATAGCCAAAGTGCAATTTTCTTGGCAAAGAACCCTCCATATCATTCAAAGACAAAACACATTAATGTTCAGTATCACTTTGCGAGGGATATGATAGAAGACAAAAATGTGTTGCTGGTAAAGGTGGACACTTTGAAGAATACTATAGATGCATTGAAAATATTTGTGAGC
Source organism: Pinus taeda (assembly GCA_000404065.3). Taxonomy (NCBI): domain Eukaryota; kingdom Viridiplantae; phylum Streptophyta; class Pinopsida; order Pinales; family Pinaceae; genus Pinus; species Pinus taeda. The sequence continues at coordinate 122,723 of APFE031057412.1, read as the reverse complement.
TTTGAGAAGTTCTCCTGGTGTAGAGAAACAATGGGCGTTTCAGGCTGGAAAAATGGCTAAGCTCTCTTGTGGTCCCCTGTGGAAGGAAAAAAACAAGTGGGAGAATGTTGGGTTGTGTTATATTCTTTCCACATACTTAAGAGGGGATTTGAGGGGTACCTATAACCCCACTTTATGGGGTCTGGGGTAGCGCCCCAGAAAATTTTGATTTTGGACCCTATGTTAGGTTGGGCGGACCCACCTATGGTTTTGTGCATGATTTTTGCACATGTTTTTTGGAAGTGATGATTTTTTGGTCCATGGTATTGGACGTGATGGTTTTCAGTCCATGGTATTGGATGCGATGGGTTTCGGTCCATGGTATTGAATGTTTCAGCATGTATAAATATGTATTATAACATTGAAAGGAAAATGAAAAATCAAGCTAGTAGTCTCGGTTTTGGGAGCCAGGGGAAAATCTCTATGTATGTGTGTTTTATGTGTTATGATCTCACATTTTTTATTTTCTGTGTTTTAGAATTTGTATGCAAGTAATTTCTGTACGAGGTTAAAACCTACACTGCCTTGTATACTACATAAGTTAGTTTTTCCATGGTAGGGTAGTTGAGCTCTAGTCCTTGTAGGCTCGCTATCATGAAGGAGATAGGTTGTTCGTTTTTCAATTCATCCTTCTAAGTGAGCACATCTGCAAGAGAGGTGTTGGAAGCAAAAGTTAGAGCAAGAAGTATATGTTGAAGTTTTGGTTGTACAACGTTGGTGCTTCTGGTATTGCTTGCTTAATATGGATGAATGCATCCTTTTCCCTTTTATCCCATTTATAGATTGTTTCCTTCTTGATCATCTCTTGTATTGGCTTAATGATCTAAGCATAGTTGGAGATGAACTTTTTGAGGAAGTTGATCTTCCCCAAGAAAGATTGCATAAATTTCTTGTTCACTAGGTGGGGAATCTATGTGATGGTCTAAACCTTGTCCATATCTACCATGATCCCACTTTTAGCAATAATATGTCCAAGCAGGTTACCCTCAGATACTACGAAGATACTCTTCTTAGGATTCAAGGTTATCCCATATTTTCGGCATCTTAGAAAATTTCTTCAGGTGGCGCAGGTGGTCTAACTGTTGTTTGGAAAACATTGTCACATCATCGAGGTAGAACACTATTCTCTATCAAATAATCTCATGGAAGGTGATGTCCATTGTGCCGCAGAATGTTTCACCCACATTGACTGGTCCAAACGACATTCATTGAAATGCAAACATACCCCACTTAGTACAAAACATAGTTTTTAGCTTGTCAGGCTCTGCTACCAGAACCTGGTTGTAACCCGAGAATCCATCTAGCAAAGAAAACATTTTTGCCCTAGATATTGTTTGCAATATCTTCTCCATGGGAGGAACTGGCTAATTATCCTTATCTAAGGTGTTGTTAAGATTGCAAAAATCTATGCACAGGTTGATCTCCTTGGACTTCTTCCTTACAGGGACTAAGTTATATACCCATGTTGAATCTCGCACCTTGTAAATGATTTGAGCATCCAACAATTTTCTCAATTCCTTTTGTATAAGGGGCTCAAGCATAGGATGAATTTTACTTAATTTCTATTGAAAATGCTTGGCCCCTTCCTTGATTGGTATCACATGTTGGATTATTCGCGTGTCATATTTATTCAGATCATTGTAATTCCACGCGAAGACATCGCGGTACTACTTGAATAGGTGGATAAAATCTTGTTTCTCTTGTGGTGTATAACAGTTACTGAGATTGACATACTTTGGATATCTCTCCATTCATGAATTGATTTGTTCATGCGACAATGTAGACTTATGGGTCTTGGCATTCACAAGTCCCCGAAAATGGTCTTGCAGATCATACATCTTTTCTAGTGATACCACACCCTTGGAGATGAGGTTTCCTTTGCTTGTATTGGTTGTGTCCTGTAGAGTCTACTCATACTCATCCTCATCAATTGTTGTGTCTTTAAATACGTCAGTGTTGGCCATAAAGTACAATATTTTTTTGTCATCATAAAAAACATGTAAGTTAGTTATGTTGTCTGGGACAAAAGGTTTATACAAATTTTCAATAGTAAATTTGTCCCTTAACGGTAACATCCTAACAGTTGTGCTTGCCAAGGCATCCACGAATGCATTACGCATTCTTGGTAGTGAAGTAATATTGAAAGATTGGAAATGAGAGATGAGTCACCATACTTCTTGTTGATAACTCTTAAGATGAGGTGACACACAATGTATAGTGTTACGTACCTATTGCACCATGATCTTGGAGTCACCTACCACTTTCAGGACAACAACATTGAGGTCAATGGTTTTTTGTAAGTCCTAGACAAGTGCATCATACTCTACGATGTTTTTCATGCACTTGAATTCCAAGCGACTAGAGATTAAATGTTTTCTCTACAGCGGGTCTATTAAAACACAACTAGCTCTATGGCCCTCATATATCTTAGATCCGTTAAAGTACATTGTACAAATATCATTTGTACAAGGACTAATTACCACATTATTACTACTACTACTACTATTACTACTACTTATTGTACAAAGTTCATTATCGCTAGTTGGACATGGAAGGAGGTCCAATTGTGTGTCTGGTGGAACTAGGGATGGCTCTGTAAGATAGCACCCAACTGTGTTTCTAGAAAACAATTGTTGAAAACAAGTTCTGTGAAAGCTAACGGCTCGTTGTGCCCATCCAAGGGAGTCACTATGTGCTTCATGTATCTCTCTGACTGTACCTGAATCTGATTGTTCTTGCCTCTATACAAAAGCCATAAGTGTGATCAATTAGTGGTAAAGTATCCTTGCAATTTTCTTGACCAGTCTTTGCTCAGCAATACCCCACATGCTTCTAGAATATCCATAATTACAATGTTGATGCAGTGATGAACTCGTCCACAGCTGATAACCAGATAATAACATCCCCTAGTTCACCAATTGCTAGAACACAAGTTTTAACTAGTTGGATGATCTTTGCATCTATCTTATTCCATTGAGCATTCATCTTCTTGGCCACGGAGAGTGGCATGACATTAACTAACACACCGAAATAAACCGAGCAATTTTGTACATTGAAGATAAAAATTTCAAATGTTAACAATAATGGTGGGTTGAGTGTGTTTTCCTTTGGGTGGAGTGCAATAAGAACAAATGCGAGAGTTTCAGGAGACTTACTAGACCCCTTGTCTGAAGAGGTAGCATTATCGGTAGAATTTTTGCCAAGTGTTTGTAGAAGAATGTCTCATCTTCATGTCTTCTACAATGTTGTACTCTACTACGGAAAGATTGACTGAGGTGTGCAAGGATGGAACTAGGTTTATGGTTTCTGGTGCGATGGTTCTATATTTATTGCTACTAGAAACACTTTTTGTTGGAACTATTTTCTCATACTTGCTCTTAGTGTTCTCGGTTGAGTTAGCCAGAGGACTTAGTTTTCTTAAAAAAATTTCTTTGAAATTTTTTTCGGCACCTCAATCACAGTGGTCGGCCCCTGACTTCTCAACTTGTATTAGTTACTCTGCTTTTGGGTCGGACCATCACTTAGAGGATCCCTATCACCATTACTTTTTTGGGCTGCAAGAACACAATAATAGATTTTTATTGCATGCTCAATGCTTGGGGCTTCATCAGCTGTAGCAATTTCTTCTTCTTTGTCATCAGGCTCAGCCTGTTCCTCAACCATGCCTGAGTCAATAAACTGCACAACCAAACTTCTCATGCCTTGGTTCCATTGTGGGCATATCTTCTCCGAATGATGATCATTGTGGAACCTATAGTATGAATCGTGCCAATTTTCTCAATTTTCAGAAGCATATTGGAACTTTGTGTATATTTTTCCAATTGATTGTTGTTGTTTTCAGAAGTTGCATTCTTTCTAGACACGAATCTGGGGGGCCAGCTACTCATGGTAGTCTCTCTTGTGATGAAACTTGACTAAACTGAGAGGGGGGGTGAATCAGTGTAGTATATTCATGGACATTAAAATTCTATTCATTAATCTCATTAACTGAAACATTACATGAGCAACTTAACAAATGATGACCAACAAATTGAATATGTGAACATCAATTAATAAGAAAAGCATTAATAACACATATTGATACCAAATATATGTGGAAACCCATAAAGGGAAAAAACAACAATTTTATTATTGTTGTGATGCAAAGGAAAAATCCTACTCCCTATTACATCTTATTTTCTGTAGTCTCCAACCTATAGGCAGTTGCTACCTCAATTTTCTGCAAGCTGCAATATGAAAGGAAGCTCCAAATCCCATATGTTTTCTATAGTTACAACCCACAAGAGGCTCCTACCTCAAAAAACTACAACTAGATATTTATCAAGCCACAACTTGAAAGGAGACTACCATCCCCTAATGCAAACAAGAAAAAACCATGTGCTGGTTTACCTAGTCTTAAATTCTACATGTTTCCCTCTTCATTTTTGCCTATTCTTCCCTTCAAATCTGTATCACATACGCTTCAAATGTGCCACATAACTAATGCATAATATCTCAATGAGGTCTTCACATTCTCATTTGTTTCCAAACTCTTCAGATCTTGAATATTAGAACACAAAAAGAAATAATCCATCCAATATTAATTGCAGCCATATGTAATGATTAAATGAATCAACCTAATGTCAACATCAAATAACAATATTTATCATTAATGCATTACAACAATCTTTGCAACATCTTTTCCTTTGACTTGGACTCTTGCCTTTGCATCACAGCAATTTAGCTCAATCACCAATTTCACACCACAACAAATTCTTCAATATAGAAATCTCTACAACATTATCCAAACATATCACAACTCCTTTTTGTTTCCCCCTTGCTTGTTGCTCATGTTGCTCCTTTTATTTCTTCTCCTTTGCTTGTTGCTCCTTATGCAAGTTGGTCATTTGCTTACTGCTCCTTGTGCTTGTTGCTCCTTTTCTTGCTTCTTTGTAGCTATAACAACATATGTCTTCCTTTTCTTCTTTGCCCTGATCACAACCGTGCATGCTTGTTGTTCCTCCTTCATTGCTCCTTGTTGCTACCCCTTTGCCTATTTTGTACTTTTTCCATCAATGACAACAATGCCAACAATCTCCCCCTTTGGAATTGATGGAAAAACACTGATCCTGCCCCTTTTGTCCTAAGAAGTGTCTTCCTTCCTCTGATTACCTTCCCTTTTGACATCAATGGCAAGGGGGTTACAAATGTCTTATAGCATGTAAAAGAGTCCTCAATATAGTTTTCATTATTGCATTATTGCTCTACAATCTGCAATGTCTTTTTCTCAATGTTGACACTATAATTGAATGTATGCCACTCCATATGTCTTATTAGAGCTTCTCCAGATTAAATGAATGCTACTCCAGAAACATTGCTCCAAATATGCTTCAGAAATTTTTAACATTGTAAGAGCACTACAAAATATTGTTGTGAGAACACTCTATAAAATATTGCAAGAATATTGTTGAGAGAACCCTTTTTAAGGAAAGCATGGTATGCTTGATTGGGATGCATGCACTTAAAATAAGTTGACCACACCATTATAGAATAGTTAAGAAAATATAAGAAGGCCACCCAACTTCATTTATATCGGAAAACACTTTGTCTAACCATTCTCAATCATATATTTTGAAAGCATAGAAATAGCACAATACAAAGGCATGGCTTTCATAGTCACCATTATTTGCAAGAAGATTGGTTCTTTTGAAAGTGTGTTGTATGCAAGGATGAGGATAGTTTGCATAAAACTGGGTAAATATCATCTACATGATATACAAAAGACCTAATGCAATCATACCAATTTATGTAGGTTACGAAGAATAGTAATGTATAAAGTCTTGTTTGTCATGAACAAGTTCAATGAAATTGGTTCAAGTACACCAACAACACATCTTCCTCAACTATTGTTTTCATTAAAAACCTTTCAAAAATGGCATTAGAAGATGTGAACATTTACAAGAGGAGCTTCCTTTTTGAACTTAATTGTAGTGACAACTATGACCTCCTTGCTAACACCAACTTGTGGTTTGTACAAAATAAATTTTGGAAATTTAAGATCAACAACAATATTATGATGCTCTACTGCTCAACCACGCAACATAATTTTGAAATGGCTTGGAAACTCAAGATATAATATAGAGGCATATAAATGAAGAGAATAGCGTAGGAAATTTGAAATATGTTGTTCAGTGACTTTTGTAGACGATTTGAAATATGTTGTTCAATGACAACAAAGACATTAAACATGTTATATTGTATTGTATAGAGTTGCAACTGATTTCATTTGTTGTGATATTTTGAGCAATATCAAAAGAGATCAACAGTTCTAAGCTTCACAACCTTTCCAAAAGGACTCCTTTCATCCTAGAAATTATTAAATATTCTTCGAGCAATTGAAAGAAATAATGCAACATGATGGTGAACTTTGTCATATGTATGTTGGAAACCTTTAGCTCATCCAATAAGTTTTTATAGGTACCAAAATATCCCTAAAATGATAAACATGACCAAAAGCAAAGCAGAGAATCTGAGATGAGCTTCCACCTACTTACAACTTATTTTCATTCTCATATAAGATAATAGTGTGCCAAACTTGAACCCAAACTTCCCATTACAAGATAGGTCTTCTTGTCCTCATTCCCTCATTTTTTTTATTATTATACAACCAAATGGAATAATTCATACAAACATAGCCTTGCCATAATGGTCAAGTATAGAGGCAGTCTCTAGAGGAAAAAGAAACCAATCCAAACTCTCATTTGTTATCTCCAAAACAACGATAATCCCAATATAGGAATAAGAATGTCCTTGTTGTACAAAATCAAATATGATGCACTCCTTCAAATTATAAATACAACACATGGGCGTTTAAAGCCATGTCGAGGCAACACAATTTTTTGTTGTATTCGTGAACAGTGATTCCAACAAACACTAGAAAACAATGTATTCTAATGCATAAAACCAGTAGAGATATGCGATGCCAGATATATAGAACCTGTGGAAAGCTAATGCCATAATATCTTTTTGTGTGGAACTCAATGGTTCTGTGAGGGCAAGTTTGTTTATGGGTTTAGAAGAGGGATTCAATTTCTTCATCCTTTCAAGGCCATAAGAACATCACCTCCCTGCATGCATCTCTAAGAGGACACTCAGTTTCTCTAGAGCTAGACACTTCCACAAATATGAAGATGGAGAATTCACTTGTTAAAGTCTATATGATTTTTAGGTATGTCAAGATTATTTTGGTTATTAATCAAGTGTTCCATCAACATGACATAAGGAAAAAAAATTCCATTCAAAAACATCGGCACACCGTATCTAGTTGAACTTTAGTTTTACACCACTCCTTTTGGCCATTACATCTCCCATTGAAAGAGCAAGATAAGGTGTATCATGAAGAAAGTGATCTAGACACTTCAAAAATATGTCTTTTCTCATGGTCTTGCAACAAAATCCTCAATGCTTACACAACAGGCTCAACAGGTGCAGCAACAACACTCACTACCATATTCTCAACAATTTCACACACACCAAGCACTATTGTTGGCCCCTTCACAATAGCATGTGCACAATAAACATCCATAGTTTCTTCATTCATCTACAGCTGCCAATTCACTTACATGAGTTATGAGGACAGTTGTTGTAGTCAACTTATGGGTGATCCTAGGCAATATTAATCATGCCCTTATCGGCAAAAGATTAGTCTGGATTTTTTGAAACTGATGCCCCTTCTTGTTCAACATCCACATCTACAAATAGTTACCCACTGTATAATATCTTAATTCATTCAAATCAATATGAAATTATGAATGATGAAAAGCCTCAATGTGTAAACATGCCAAGGAATAGTGCAAGTAGCACACAAGTTGCACTTCCTACTTCTAACTTTTTGGGAGATCCTTGGGTTACTTCACTGTTACCTTCTATAAAAGAACCAAATCAGGTTGCATCACAAACTTATTTGATTGCTCAAATGGGTCAAATGGAGGTGTCATCATCTTCTAGAACTTCATATTCTCTTACTCCTAATGATGTCATTTCACACATTTTTCCATTGCTACCTCTCCATTTATCTCCATTCTTGCTTCTTTCTTCTATCACACAACACTATCTTTTGCAAAGTGTTCTAAGTGCACATCATGGCGAGGTTGACAAAGAAGTGACCTCAATCATTAATACACTGCATCCATTAGTGTAGGCTCAAAGCCTACCGCGACATGAAACCATCAAACACCTTAGCAGCTTCACACAGATCATAATAATTCACACGTCGCATGAGGGTTCACCTATTAAGCCCAATCCATAATATAAGTCACAACCTCTAGTCTTGAGCTCATGAAACGATTTCCCCAAAAAAAAAAATGATTCATGGAACTTGTTCTTAAAAGGAATAGTCGTATGGAGGAAGTGAGCACCAAATAATATTCTTGAAGATTTGAATGAACCAATAAACCTCAGCCAACCATTTAAGAGATCTGGACTTTCATTTAGGCACTCAATAGGTTGCACCCAATATATTTTGATTTGAGAATACCTTGCCACTTTTAAATTAGTGGCATTCAATATAACATGAGGATGAGATAATATCACGCCAACAAAAGAATAGAATATCAGCTCAATAATATAATGCATATAATACATATTTCAATGTCAATATAATGTTATGCAACCTCAAAGGTTATACTGTTATACTGTATATGTTCTAGTGTTTTGTGGGTTGCTTGAATTTGTGCCATGCTATGATAGTCGACTGACTTATCTCAACTCCATACATTAATTAAAGTATAAACTCATCAAAACATAAAGGATTGGAAGCTTAGTATTTCTCCCATCAAATAATATTAACACATCATATAATATATAAATAACACCACTAACAAATCATAATAACTTTGCTCCAATTGTAATACTACAACAGAGGTCAATATTAACAAATTTGTTGCACCAAACCACTTAATTGAACCACGCATGGAATAATCTAGCACCAATTTCCAGCATCTAATGCTTTAACACTAGCCAGTGATAATTCATTAATGCACATTTAATGCCAATCCCAATATGATAATATATAACTCTACACACACTGTCATAATCTCAATGCTACATGTAGTGCCATATTCTGCAAATATATGTAACATTGTCAAGTTCTCCATAATATTCGACACTCTTCATGTCTTGAACAATGTTACTCAATTCTTTCCAATGATCCAACGTAATAACTCTACCATCCTACTATGGGTGCCTACATATCCAATGTCTGAGAATATCTATTAAGTCCCTATACTACTAGTGTAACCCCTTATTGTTATTAGTACAACCCCCTTATTATATTGTTGTGCCCTTGTAGTCCCCATATTGTTATTATTGTGCCCCATAGAAGCCCACTATTGTTATTATTGTGCCCTTACATTATTATTTTTACGTCAGCTTTGATTATATTATGACCCCTTAGACTCTTATATATATAAAGGAGGTATTTTCATTTGTATTATCCAAGAATTGTTCATTTGTGTAATGTAAAGGAAGTTTCCCCCTCGAAGAGGTTGATTTTGAAGGCATTCATCTATATTTTCTTTTATTTTGTGAGCTGGTTGCGTAACATTTGGTATCAGAGCTTTGGATTCTAGGATTTCGCTACTCCAAACAGGTCATCATGGAATTTTCATTATAAATTTTTTATGTGATGTTTCAGAAGCTAAAAAAAACCCATTTGAGTCGAAATCACATTGAATCTCGCGTCCAAATTTTCAAATCTTGTCTCGCTATATTTTCGGAGATATGATCTGAGGAAGTTATGGTTTTTGAAGCTCCAGAATTGTTTTTCTACAAAGTTTCAGACTCAGAAATTAAAACCCATTTGAGCCGAAAACTCGTTGAAGCTCGAGCCCAAATTTCAGATCTTGTTTCACTATATTTGTGAAGCTACAGTCTAAGACATTTAGGGTTTCTGTAGGCTCTAGAATTACATCCTAAATAGGTGACCTTGGGAAAATCATCATAACTTTCTCTTTGAGCATCAGATTGAAGTTTCATAAGAAGTTATAGAAAGAGGACATCCTGTAGATTTTTTGTATCAGTTTTAGGACCAAAGGTCGAAATAGCGACACGTGGAACTTTGTAAAATTTAGCTCTTCTGAAAAGGTATGTAATCAAGTTACCTTGGGAGTTTGTGCATATATCTTTCTTGGAGAATACTATTTCGATTAGGTTGGTGGAATTGGAAAGAGGATGCAGAGGGATACCGCAGGTCATAATTTCAGAACTAGGAGATTTGAAGTTACATAGTGACAACCATTTCAAGATCAAGCTCCTAAAATCAAGAAAAGGTGATATGAGGAAGTTTGATGGCAATGATCCAGTAAATTGGATACTACAGATGGAGCAATATTTTGGTCTACATGAGGTGCAACTATTACAAAAGGTACGTATTGCATATTCATATTTAGAACCGAATCAATTTTTATGGTATGAAGGGCTTTTTTCTCATAAACCACTTGTCACGTGGTTAATTTTCACGGAGGAAATGATAGCACATTATGAGGATACAAAGAGAAACACCTTTATCCAATTGATAAATCTCAAACAAAAGGGTTCAATGGAAAAGCACATTGAGGACTTTCAAAAATTGAATATAAGGGTAAATGATATTCCAAAGAAGCAAAGGATTGATACCTTCATAGGGACTTTAAAGGATAACATTCAACATGAGGTTCGTCTTTGGGAACTTGATTCATTGGAGAAGGCATTCAGGTTGGCAAGAAAAATTGAAAGAAAAATTATGGAAACAAGGAATCCCACCACTCAAAGCTATAAATATGGAAGTTTTTTTCTCCTAGCCTTCCACAACCTACAAGGCTTACACCACAAAAATTGGAAGAAAAAAGAGAAAAAGGGATTTGTTACATTTGTGATAGAAAATACACTAAATGTCATAACTGTGCTGAGAAGAAATTATTTTACATAGATTGTGAAGAGGAGGAAGAGAAGGATAAAAAAAGATCAAAAAAAGAGGATATACACCAAAAACTAACCCCAAAGAAATAACAAAATCAATCCGACGATATCTTGTAAAGAATTGGCAAGAATTACCACTCCTCAAACTCTCAAGATAGAAGGACATATCAAGAAG
>APFE031057412.1:72983-109368 GCA_000404065.3 Pinus taeda | reverse complement strand
ATATATATATGAACATATCATCACTGAGGTAGGCATTCCCATACTCAGATCAAAACTAACTAGAAAACTATCTAAACTACTCTGATACAGGAATGATTTCGTAATACATCACAAGTATAGACATATGTAGATACAGTATGGAAACAACCATCTGTTTATGAATATTCCATTGTATAATGAATAACAAAATTCCTCGCAGCCTGGATGGTGGAAACTAGATCCAGGGTCTTGATTTTTTCTTCCCAAACTAGTATGATTCTATCCATGTGAATGAATGTGTCGAAGTCAAACATGGTAGAAACCACTTGATTACCAGTCAATGATGTAAACTGTTAACAAGTGTGAGAGAAACCACCAGTAATTTCAATGGCCCTCAAAGTACTCAATATAATCCATGAAATGTGAATGAATGAGTCAATGTCGAACACGTCATAGAATCCTTTGATCGAAGGTCAATGATGCAACCTGTCGTCAAAGGCGAGAAACCTGCCATTGAGGCATGTAGATTCCAAGGTACAGACAGTTTCTAGATCATCTTCCTAGATAATGAGTTGGAGTCTATAGAAATCGATCCGTCATAGGCAAGCCCACAACACGAAATCATAGATCAAGTTTTGAAGAAATATATTTGGCAAGGACTAACTCAAGGATGGTCAAGATGGATGACAGATATTTTGTAGATGAATGGTTTATTTGAACTGACCTCTTGAACACATAACGACACTGCAGATGGCTTGGTGACAATTGACCCAAAGCTAATACCCAAAAACCGGTTGAAGACTTTCAATATGGTTTGATTAACTGTTAGGAAAAGGATTTTCCAACCCAAGTGAACAAAAAGTGTCATGTTCAAGAGTGGTTAACTGCTTTTATAAACACAAAGTATAACAAACAGGTTCATTTTTCTCTCTTTTCCCCCCCCATTTCTGGCAAGTACCTCTTTATTTTTGACAAGCTTGAGGAGGATAACATTTTCTTGATTATAAGCTCATCCTTCATATGAGTCCAACTTAGTTTAAAATTTGAACCCTGAGAAGGAGTGGTCCGTTCCTGTTTGAAATTGAACAGGTCCTTTACTGTTAAATTTTAATGAGTCCAGTATAGGAGAAACTCGATGTTTTTCAATTTTAGGGAGTCAAAAGAAAAAATTAAGAAAACTCCATGGTTGTTCTTTTTTGTAAATTTGTGTCTCCCAAGCCCGAAAAAGTATAAAATAATACTTGAGAGAATGGCTTGACCATTACGATCAAGGAGTACTTTTCATAATTAGTGCCTTCAATCTGAAAAAGTAAAAAAGTGATCGAAAACACGTCGTTTTATTACCAATATCAAACTTGAAATGACAAAAGTCTGACAATCTTTTCATGTTTATACGGTCAAAAAAGAGTTGTAAGTGGACTGTCCTTTTAATTCCATTTTAACAAGTTTAAAAAGAAAAACTCGACAATCTTTTCATATTTTACGAGTCAGAAAAGAGCTTAAAGAGGACTCCTTGTTTCGATTTTTCGTAAATTTTAAAATAGTCCGAAAAAGTGAAAAAGTATGCTCTTCATTGAAAATGATCAATTCTCCCTTAAAACCCAATATTCTGCACAAAAACTCAAAACATTACTCATATTTGTTTAAAATAAATAAAAATGGATCAAAAGTGACCTTTTTAAAGTGAAAAATAAACAAATTAAAAATTCATTTATTCAAAAAAGCTTATAAAAAGGGCTTTTGTAAATTCATTTTTACCGTTTGACTTCAGAGTGAAAAGTAAGAGCTTTTGGTAAGAAACTTCCTGTGAATATTGTGGAAAATCTGACCATTGGAATCGAAAACCGTCCTCTCTAGGTAATCCACATCATCCCCATCTTGCATTTCAACTGTTAAATTTTCGTTCTAGGGCTTTAAAATTAATTTTTTAAGGAAAAAAATGGTTAAATAATCTCCCATGGGGGGTCCGCAGGCGCAACATGTGGCCCCTGCGAACCCTGACTTTTTCGTATACAGGAAAAAGTCGGGGTCCTGCACCTGCTCTTAAGGGAAACTGTAAACCTAAGCACTGTCTCTAATTAGTGGGTGCAGACCCTGTGAAATACGTTTCAAAACCCTAAATTTTGTCATTTTCGCCCAAAGATTTTTAAATTACAATGTTCTAATCCGTCTTTTCTACAATATATGTACACAAAATGCTTGTTTGGCGGGAACGGGAACACAAATATGTGGACCAAGCTACATTACTCCATCCACCTTCAATACTGGAGTTAAGAGCATGCAAACTATTGAAATTTTGGGCCATACCCGGCATGAGGGCTCAGGTAGACTTTTTGCAATGGCTGGTAGACAGGTGGAGCACACAGGACCAGTGTTTCATAATTGGTGGCCATTAGCCTGAAATTGAGTTATAGGACATTTATTTCCTGGCTGGTTTGCCCAAGAGAGGTGAAGGATTGTCTCTATTCGGGACTAGGCCAGGTGGCCAGTCTGTCGCTAGTCTCCGACTAGAGTTTTGTAATGTCCAAACTGCGAACAAACGTATAGATGTTAAGACCATCTCCCATCCTGAACTTAAAGTGATCACATTTACTGTCACCAAACTATGCGGGAGCGCAGCATTGCATCTAGCTACCAGTTCCCAAATGCGCATGGCAGTAGACTACTTCTGAGGCACCATCTTCAACTGGTGCGATGCCGTGTTGGCGAATGTGAAATGCCAACTGACTAGGGCAAAGAACGGAAAACTAAAGAACTTTGGATATGGTTACTTATTTGTGAGCTTTGGTCTAGAGAGGGTACCTATGTTGGTCCCACAACAACTTTCCGTTGAGGTTGGACTTGCCTGAGATCCTAGGATTATGCGTTGGGTTGCAGTCATGGCCCGTCATCCTGAGGAGGGTACAGAGGCTGTTCGATTTCCATCAGAGTATTTTTATTGGTTGGGAAACCAACTTTTCATGATTCAGGACTTTCCATATGCTAGAACGGATTATCGTGGTGATCTAGACATGGCTCCTCCACCAGGAGAGCAATGGGATGATACAGGTAAAATTATTTTCAACATTTCCTAAATTTTTTAAACTATTTTTTTTTAAATCGTCCAAAACTAATAGTAAAAGTTTTTAAATGCAGATGTGGGTTGATGGAGACCAGCCGCTCTCCAACCCTATGAGAGAAGACACCCTGCTACCACGATACCGGCCCCACAGGACCAATCAGTAGAGACCTTGACCGAATTGGAGCATCAACTAGAGCGCTTGATAGTAGATATCCATGTAGATATCTCTTAGGCTGCAACGCTATGTGATTAGGGTCCTAGGACCTTTTAGGAGGTTCCTTTATAGGGTGGCCCGAGCAGTGGTTTCTTATCGTGATCATCATCAGGGATAGGATGATCGCCTTTGTAGACTTCATATGACATTTATATCTTTTTGTGCTATCATTTTTGCCAATCATAAGGTGTTTTTCAACCTATGATCGAAGATGATGTATATTTGACACACTTCTATGCTATGATATATCACTATTACTGGTTATCTTGTATAACATGTTTGTGGAATGTTTTTAAATTTACTGTCTTGATTAGTGCGAATGTCTATTTAACATTCGAGAAGCAACTGCATCTGCTAATGTATTTAAATATCTTGGAATATGTTGATATTTAATGTAGTTAAATTCACGTTCCAAGATATGAGCTCTCAAAAATAATCTTAATAATATTGGATTTCTAATGGCATACACCCTATTAAGCTGTAATACAACGAGTTCAGAATATAAACTAACAATCAAACTCTGAATCCCAAATGAGATGGATTTAGATAATAACTCAATCACCTCAGTATACTCTGCAATGTTATTTGTTGTTTTACCGAGGCTTACCCCATGCATAGATACTAACTCGTCAGAGGGTGAATAGATAACCTAAGCTGCGGAAGAAATATTTCGTGTACTATGACAAGCACCATCAGCAAAACCAATGTATGTTTGAGAAGACGTCGACATCTGCAATATCAAGAGTAAAACCAAGATAAGCAAGAATAATGAAAAAACAATTTCTAAACTAGGCACACTTTCTAATCTAAAACACACCAACTAGAAAGAAATTATTCTAAGAAGAATCTCCACACCAAACTCTAAGTATAATATCTTTTCAGATAATGCCCATTTCTGGGTCTACCTAAAGAGACACCATCAAAATCTACTAATTCATAGGCCCCTTTGGCCAGCTTACACTTAACAACAAAAGGACCATGCCACATGGGTACGAATTTTCTAGCCCCTAGCTTATCGTTTTCTTAATCGTATAATAAAACTAGGTCCCCTTCGGAAAAATTATGAGGTGTAACATTTCGATCATACTAAGCTTTTATCCGCTCTGCGTGAGTCTCAATTGCTAATGCAGGATCACGTCGATTCTCATCTAATTGAGCTAAGTACAACAAACGTCTTTCCTCTTCGGAAGTGGCTGGGAGTAATTCTATGGCTATTTGCAATGACAAAATTTCACATTCAATGGATAACAATGCTTCCAACCTGTAAACAAGTTGAAAAGGAGTGAAACCTCTTGATGTTTTGACTGAGGTTCAGTACGCCCAAAGCACTGAAAATAACATGTTATGCCAATCTGACCGATGAATACCAATGATTCGTTGGATCATGGTGACTAGAACTTTATTGATTGCTTCAACCAGACCATTAGCTTGTGGGTAATATGGGTAGAGCTATCGTGATGCAGGCCAAGTTGATTTGTTAGTTTAGTCAGCATGATGTTTCAAAAATGACTCCCATGATCAGTGATAATCGCTTGAGGAACACCAAACCTAGCAATTATATGATTGAAAACGAAAATTGCAGCAGTTTTGTCATCTGCCGAAAATGTAGGCATCACCTTGACCCACTTGGTAAAATAATCTACCGCAAGGATGATATACGCATGGCCCCCGGCCATGAAGGTTACATTTAAGAAATTCGATACCCCACTTTGCGAAAGGACCGACGACAATTATAGGGTGGAGAGGAGCAGGTGGAGCACACATATTTTGATCAAAAATTTGGCAGTTGTGGCATTTCCGAACTGCATTGATACAATCTTTAAATAAGGATGGCCAGAAATAACCAGCACGCAATATATTTTTGGCTGTGGCATACCCAGACATATGACTGCCACACGCTCCACAGTGACAGTAATTCAGAACCTTTTTGGCTTCTTCATGATTTAGAAAACGACGGAAAACAGAATCCACTCCATGACGATAGATTGTATCTCCAATAATATTGTATGGTTGGGATTGGAAATGTATTTTCCTTCGTTGAGATCGTGAGATTTCAGGCCGAAAAGATTGGGTTTGGAAATAGACAATTATATCCCCATACCATGGATCAAGAGTACTGATAAGAAACAAGGATTCATCTGCAATGGGTTCTTCCGCCACAGTTTCGGTATCAATACGTGTGAAATCACACATTAGTTCCGCGAAAGCCAAAGACTTATTTGTCTTGGATTTTTCAAATTCCTGTAGGATAACTATCCATTTGGAATACTTGCCCCCTAGCAATTATTTAGTCAAAATATACGTCATAGGGTTACAGTCAGAAATTACGTTGGTTTTGCGTAGTAGAATGTAGTAATGAAATCGCTAGACAACTTGAACAGCTACCAGAGCCAATTTCTCCACATGTGAATATTTAAGCTCAGTCGGATTCAGATTTTGACTAAGATAGTAAATCACATGTTCATTGTTGAATTCATCTTCCTGAACTAAAACCATTCCAATGGTGGAATGAGAAGCGGCGAGGTACAAAAAGTAATCCTGGTTGTAGTTGGGAGGATGCAATAACAGTGCATGGGTCAACACGTGTTTAAGTGCATCAAAAGATTTCTGAGCTATCTCATCCCAAAAAAATGGAGTGTTTTGTTTCAACAACCTGGTAAAACCTTTCATTATCTCCACGTAGTTAGGAATGAATCGACGTAAAAAGTTTGCTTTCCCTTGCAAACTTTGTAGTTGGCAAAGAGTTGAAGGTAGAGGTAATTTAACAATGGCTTCAAACTTCGAGGGATTGACACGAATGCCAGCTTTTGAAACAACAAATCCTAGTAAACAACCTGTTTCTATACAGAAAACACATTTTTGTGGATTCAGCCTAATTCGATAATGCCTACATCTCATAAAGATGGCTCGTAAATGAGTGAGATGATCAGCTCTACGTAATGAATGAGCAGGTAAATCATCGAGATAAGGCTGCACAATGTACTTGATGTCATGAAATGCGTAAGACATAGCTCTTCGAAAAGCTGCTCCAGCATTCTTCAATCCAAAAGGTAATTTTCAATAAGAAAATGTCCCCCATGGACAAATGAAAGTCGTTTTAGTTTGATCAGCAGGGAGTATGTTAATTTGATTGTAACCGAAAAATCCATCCATAAATGAGAACATTTCACTGCCGGCACAATCATCAATAATTTGATCGATAGAGGGGGTTGGGTAATTGTCTTTTGGACAAGCTCAATTAATATCCCTATAATCAATACATATTCTTATCGTTCCTTGCTTTTTGTCAACAATAACAATATTCGATACCCAATCCGTTAAGGGAATTAGATAAATGAAACCTACTCGAAGTAACTTCTCAACTTCAACTTTAATAGCAGCAACTTTTCTTGGATGTATCTGACGCAAATGTTGTTGAACAGGTTTAGCATCCAGGTAAGTTTTAATTTCATGAACAACAATTGATGGATCGATTCCTGGCATTTCTTCATGTGACCAAGAAAACACGTCTCAGAATTCTTGAAATAGAGCTCTATAAGTTTAGATTTCCTCGTCCATACAGGAAGCACCTATATGAATGTTTTTAATAATTCCAGGTTTCACTAAAATGTCAATAGGAATCGTTCGAGAAATATTTCCCAAATTTAACTCAGAATCATGATGTTGCAGTGGATTATGTGGTTCCTTGACATAATCAATGGTAAAAATAGATGAAAAATCATTTTCAAAATGATCAAGCTCAGGTAAAAACGAAGATTGAAGATGACGATCTTCCCATGGTAAATCATCAACAGACAGAAGTTCACGAATCTGCTCATCAATGTGAACAGGTTCAGAAAAAGTTGTTGAATCTGAGGTTGAGATTGAAAGTGACTCCCCATGGACCACATTCGTTGGATTAATTTTAGTTGAACTAGAGTCATAAAATGACTGTACCGCCCGATATGCAACTTCAAAGGGACTCAAGGGAATTACATCACCAAATGAGTCCACCTCAGTTTCGGAAGGTACAATCCAAGGATCATCAGAAGAAATAGTGTTCGATGAAATCATATGAATTGTCGCAAAAG
Organism: Pinus taeda; assembly: GCA_000404065.3. Classification (NCBI taxonomy): domain Eukaryota; kingdom Viridiplantae; phylum Streptophyta; class Pinopsida; order Pinales; family Pinaceae; genus Pinus; species Pinus taeda. Next base: position 102,044 of record APFE031057412.1, on the reverse strand, counting down.
AAGGTGATACGTTAGGAGGAGGAAATGAAAATGTTCCTAGTAAACTAGAATCTTTAATCAATCCCACCCCAACATCCTTATGAGGGATAGCTATTTTACCGACATGTTGGATACTCTCAGAAGAGGCTGGGTCGGATGAAAAGTAATTTAACTGGTCTATTGTAACGATCTTTCCATTATGAGGAAACTTAATAGGCTGAAAGACTGATGAAACAACAACAGTCATAGTGTAAGACCAACTGCGACCCAAAAGAAGATTGTAATCTAGAGGGGCATCAACCACTTCCACATCTAGATTAACAGTTTTGCCTTCTACCCCTATAGGTAAATCCTGCAAAATGCCAAAAGGATGAAACCCTTGGCCATCAAAAGCCTTTAAAATTGTTGAGGATTGATTGAGTGTAGGAGAACCAAGCAATCTCCAACATTGAATTGACATAATACACGTAGAAGCTCCCTCATCAATCACAGTCTGAAAGCAAGGTCTGTTTTTGACTAACACTGGGATCTGGAAAACCATTTGATGAGGTAAGTAAGGTGTACTATTTTCTAAATCGAAGATTATAAAGTTGGAATCCTGAATATCAACAACTCCTATTGCAGACAATAGAAATTTACATTGTGTTGGACATGATTGTAGCACCTCCAAAGCCAACATTGCTGAAGGGGATATAGCTAATTCTTAAACAATGTTATAGTTCTGAGTAGCTCTCACATGTGGATTGAAAGATGACTTCCGAAGTATACCTTCAGCAAGTGGTTTGATTACTAAGTCTAGATTAGGTTTCTCGATCTGTAGCAGATCGGAACCAAAAGGAGTTGAAGTTGATGGGTTTGAATTAGAAGATTCTGCTTCCTTACCACCAACATGATTCTTACTTCCATAATCTTGTGATCGCGTCGCAATCCTGACATGGGATATCATCATAATTGGTTCTTCTAAGGCATTTGAGGAAGAACCTATCATTTTACTATCTTTACTAGGAAAATGATCCTTCAAGACAGCAGGCGTTTGGGAACCTTTGACGATTTTCGAAACCTCATCTTGATGTGGACAATCTCTTGTAAAGTGCTCCTCGTCACAAATGAGACAAGGATAGCTAGGTTTACATTTCTCGTCAGTAGATTCAGTTTTATCTGGTTTCTCTTTTGTTTTTTGTTTATTTTTCTTCTTCCCTTTCTTTTTACCACCAGATTTTGATTTGGCCGTAGAAGATTCTACGACATGAATATCGGTAGGAATTTCAGCAGAAGCTTCTCCTGTTGGGGAATCTGGTAAAGTTATAATAGGAGAATAATTCTTTGTAGATTTATTCTTACTCTTGGTACTAATTGAACCAATCATACAATCAGCGGCATGAGACCCTGAAGGAGCTACAATTATTTGATTTTGTTTGGGAAGATCGGGGATTTTTTCGTGTAAAGTACCCGACTGCGTATAAACAAGGTCAAGGTACTGAGCTTGAGCAATTACTTTCTCTTCAGTAACTACTCCTGCCTTAGCTACATCCTTAGTGATTTTAGGTAATAATGATTTAACAAACCATTCTGCCAAAATTTGATCTGGGATAAAAACTTTCACTAAACGTCGTCGACATTTCCATTCATGAATATGGTCTGAAATATATGTAGACGTTGACTGTTTTAATGAAGTTAATAATTCTGTGCCATGTCATATCTGACAGGCAACTGAAAATGAGTTAAGAATGAAGTAGCTAACTAACTAAAATTATAAAAAGAGCTTCGTGGTAACTCAATGTACCACTTAGCCGCGAGACCAATTAGAGTGCGTTGAAAAATTCGTAAGCGAATTGAATCATCTATAATGGAATTTGATGCACACTAGAGGTGATAAGTCATCACATGATTCGACGAATCCTCTCCTAGTTTACCCTCAAACTTCGGGATATCACTGGGCAACTTATTATGCATTGGTGGCCAATATGGAAGATAATAAATTGGATCATTCGTAAGGCGTGACAAGTCAAGTAAATCCAAAGTTGCGATAAACGGTAACTGATGGTTAGGGTCTCGAAAACCTTGGGTGACAAGACCAGCTCTAGGAGGAGGATATCTAGGATAACCTGGAATTGGATTTGCATTGGGAATATTATATCCTCCCAGAAAACCAGGATTAACTGGACCAAACTAGGGTTGAGGGTGAGGTAGTTGATACGTATACCTAGGGTACGGTTGATACTGATAAACTGGGTTTTGCACAGCAGGACCGTATTGATACTGTCCCTGGTATGGTTGATAAGTGAATTGTGGTTGAATTGTGACAACTGTACTTGGACCAGGTTGTCCTACAGGCATCTAAACCGAAGTCTGAATTGTAAGTCCAAACTGGGGTAAAGAGGTCTGAGGATTTGATACAAGAACAATAGAAACTGGAGCTGTAGATACTCCAGAAGTAGGTGGGGTAGATTGAACAAAAGCTATAGTAGTTGCAGCAGTCGTTTGAGGCAGAGTTTGAGGCAAACTAGGCCCAGACTGATGAGCTACACCAGGTGTAGAAGTTTGAATAGTAGGCTGGATGGGTTGTTGGGTTGAACCAGAAACTAAAGATTGTCTAGGTTGAGATGACAACTACACATTGGGTTGCAAAATCTGTTGAGTTTGAGATGGATCCCACACCATATTCATTCCGGGGTAAGGACCCATAACAGGTTGAGCATATGGAGGACCATAACCAGGTTGAGTGTAGGACTGATAATTGAAATGTACATTTCCAGCTCCTTGAACAAATGGTTGACCAAAAGGTGGTTGGAAACCTTGAGATGGGTACTGACCTTGAGGTTGATAACCTTGAGGCACGTACTGAAACTGGGGTTGACCTTGAGGTATATATTGATACTAGGGTTGACCTTGAGGCATATACTGAGTCTGGGGTTGACCTTGAGGCATAAATTGAGTCTGGGGTTGACCTTGAGGCATGTACTGTCCCTGAGGTATGTACTATCCTTGAGGTTGCCCCCCAGGCAGTATTTGACTACCTTGAGGTTGCCCCCCAGGCGGTATCTGAATACCTTGAGGTTGTGGATTTGGAACAGCACCAAACATCATAATAATTTCTTCTACACTCAACGGTGGAGTTCCACTGTTACCAGTTGATACCCCATGTTCGATGGGTTGAGAAAATGCTCCTGAAAAAGTACCAGAAATTGACTGATACCCAAAACAAACAGAAGGACCACCATATAAAAATGTTTCCGGGTTTTGGGAAAACATGGATGACCGGTTTGACATATTTGAAGGAGGATGATAACCCCTAGGCATAGGATGAAAAGGAATATGAGGTGGTGAAGCAGCAAGACCCAGATTTTCTAAAAAGTTCATCAATGATACGTACCAAGCGTCACTTCTAAAAGGACTGTAGAAGATTGATTCACACTCCCTATGTTCTAAAGTTGGTTGATTTTCAGGGAGAGTTATATCTTCGTCCGGACTAACAAGTTCTTCAATAGAAATGAGTCCAGAAGGAAGATTTTGGGTAATGACACTTCCTACCCTGGATGAACCAAGACCACTAGAAATTGGAGAAGCAAATCCCGAGGATGGAGTAGCGGCAAGTTCAGTTTCAGGTTCATAAATTTCAGGTTCCTCAATTAATTCACTAGTAAAAGAAAAACTACTAGTAACTTCAGAAAATGAATTTGGTTCAGAAATATACTCTGTTGTTGGAACTTGATAATCAGGGTGAATAATTAAAGATGATTCTTTGGCCTCTGGTGACCCAACTCTACTTTCACTAGGTGTGACAAGAGCTCTTGGCCCTTCAAGCTAACTTGGTGTATATTCGGGAGGCTGCCCCCAATATCTACGGGATTGTCTCGGTAATTCAACCACGATTAATTAATTAATTACTTCACAGGAAAAAAAAATTAATAAATAAATAAACAAATAAAATAAAATATAAATATATATAATATATATATATATATATATATATATAACCACCTAAAGTCTCTAAAGAACCAAACAATTGAATCACACACCTAACAATCTAAGAGTTCAAACCACACACAAACAGTAACTTTTTGTACCAAAAACACTAGTTGGTGATGAAATCCAATGTCGCTGAATTCAATACAGAAATGGCAGTTGGAACAGTTACCCCGACAACTTGCTTAATGAAACAAACTGGCACAAGTTTCTCCACAAAACCGTCTCGAGTGAAGATAACCCCGCAGAGAGTCCAAGTGAGTCTAGTTGATGTCTGCTCCAGGTACAGTGAGACTCGTCCTTCACCATCACCTTAGGAAAGAACCTTAAGATTATGGTCACTAAGGTTACCAACAATAACAAATACAACTGGGGGAACAATCTACGATCCGATCTACGCGCAAGGGCAGAGTAGCAAAGCTCAATCCCCTTGAAGGGTTATCGACATGATTAATCTGATATTTACCAACAAGTGACCCCAGGCTCCTCGATAATGGTTAATCTGAGGTTTACCATTTTTAATATGCGCAAATCTGCTATCTTTCCCAATGAGACAAACTTGATTGTCTCAAAGGTTCGGACATGATCTTGTGATTGACTCCTTTAAGAGGAGCTTCCCAGATTATATCAATTATAATTGGATTTATTTCCTATCACAAGATACAACTACTTGTTTGTTTTAGCTATCTTGGAGAGTTAATTACTCCATACTCCAAGATACTAGCCTAAGCTATGTTGGTGATAAGATCCCTAGAAATAAAAAGATTGCTAGATGAATTTTAATTAAGTGCTATTTTTATTGGTTGTTTCTTAAGTCAAAAGGTATGGATATGAAACTTTGTGGTGTGAAGAATTGACTCCAAAAAACACTAAAAAATGCACCTAAGATGATAAACAATTCTTTTCCTTTTCAATGAATCTCTAGCTAAAGGAAGAGTTGAGAATGCAATTTCTTGAAAAACAAAACTTTCCTTCAACATATAAACGAAAATAAAAACTTTTTGTCTTTTTCAATACACTCAAAATGAAGTTACTAATTATGCTCACAAAATAAATCCCTTTTCGTTTCAACACTCAAAACTACAGAAAACAATTCTTTCAAAAGAGACTAAAATTTATAGAAAACACACTCAAAACTATGAAAAATCTAATCTTGAGATCTAAACTCTAAAAACCAATTGAAATAAAAGCTTCAAATGTTTTTGAGGATGTATTTACTTAGTTATTCAGCAAACTAAGGATTAATTCATTCAAAAAAACAAATCAATCAAAAAACACCCAGCTATGTTTTCTTTATAAAAAAAGAAATTCACAACTTATGACCAAGTTCGTTCAAAGATTTGCAAAGAGAAACAAAATCTATTTCCCACCAAAGGAAGATCTCACAAACCATCCAAACTTATCAAGAAGACAAAAAATTCCAGGGTGATCTAAGGTTTCTTAGGCTTCTAAGATTTAAGTCACTACAAAGACCGAGTGAAGACCAATCCAAGCATGCAAAAACTTCTAGAAATTCATCTAAAACAAAACACCAATGGAAATTACTCATGAGAGACTTTTGATAGGATATATGCAGATCTGGGCAGAGACTAAAAGTAATAAAAAGAACCTACACTTGACTGGACGAAAAGATTTTAGGATTTTCAAAAATTTTGACAGAGTCCGCAGGCCTCTGGTAAAACCAAGTGTGGTACCGCTCTGTGCAGTAAAGTAACAGTGCGGGGAGGTCTGCACTGTAATACAAACAGAACGTGTGGTCCTCATAAAAATTTCTAAAAAACAAAAAACCAATCCAGGATCTAAAAACTACCCAATACCACACACATCAAGCAAAAACCAGAAACAAAAATCAAGTTTCTCAAGTCAAAGATAAAGAAAAATTTAAACAATCAAATCTTGTCCCCAGCGGAGTCGCCAATTTGTTGGCTGGATAAATCGTTCTTGCGGACAAGACCGATCTCCCTAGTATCAACTGATATCTAGCAACAAGCAGGACAAGCAAATCTACTTTTCTCTAAATATATTGCAATTTTTGATAAAAACTAATAGGTGTTTTAGACCCTACCTTAAGTCCAACACTCGTTTGTGGTAGCCATGCTCCAACAGCTTCAAAGAGTTTCCTTTTAATAACCTACAATCACAAACAAGCACACATCAAAGAACACCTGCATAGCTAATATAATAAATCATGTTCATCATAGTGATCAAGGAATCTATGAAATAAACCATAAGACACAGCTTATTGAGAAAAATAAACTTGATTGTATTAACTTTGAAATAGAAGAACTTTACAACCTTGGTGCCTTGATGCTGTACAAGCTCTTCCCAGGGTCCAAAAGGAATCTCCTCTACTTTGACAAGCCTCACTCTCCTCCAAATGAGATCAAAGGTATGTAATCTCTCCTCTCAAAAGCTCAATTAGGAAGACTAAGTTCCAGCAGCATTTACCCTAAAAAATATTCAGCTTTTCAACCTCTCAAGTAACCAGCCCAATGCTTCATTTTATAGCGCAAGGGAAGGAGGTTACAGGTCCACCATTGAAGGGATAGAGTCCTCCTTCAAAGGGATAAGCTCCTCACATCAAGGGGTTAGCTCCTTAAGGAATGGGATGCATGAACCCTCAAGGAGCAAACTTGCTAGCTCAAGATTCCCTCTAGAAGCTTCCAGAAATGACTCAAAGTGAATTTTTAAGAATGTACTTGTGCCTTTTTAACTTTTACAGGGGTTCGCACCCATAACACAGAGACAGAGCGGTCAAGTGTGCAGGGGACATGACCAATGGGTGCGGTACCATAGGCAATGCTAAGAGAAAGTGTGAAAACAGAGTTTTAGAGATTTTTAAGAAATTTCTCTTATTTTCAAAGCTTGATATGAAGAACTGAGGTTTAAGACTTGCAAAGGAGGTAAGTATGAGTGGTGATAGACTCATATTGATTGCAGAATGTCAAAGTGACAATTTTTGTGCAACAGGTTGGTTTGAATATGTTATGGAGCTTGACATCGCACAGTGCCTTCATACGAGACATGACTAATACTTACTATTGGTATTTTATTTCTTTCTTCTTCTTTCCATCCTCCTCTTTTTTTCTTTTTTTGTTGACATCTACCTTAGTTTTGGCATAGGATCGTCAAGGACTAAAATTCTTGGTTGCAAGCCTAAGATTTTGTATAGAAAAACACTTGGAGATTGTATGAGATTATATATATATATATATATATATATTATATATATATATATATATATATATATATATATTATATATATATATATATATATATATATATATATATATATATATACATAAGATGATCATTATATTGGATCCAGGGAATCAATGCATGAAATTTTCAAAGAGTTATAACCAAACCTCCTCCCCTCTTGGCACTACCCATCTCTCAATGACCTCATCCATATTGCTTTCATGGATTGGAATAAAAAACAATTCTATCGATTGCCACAAAACATATATACCAAATGCACACAATTGGCCTTAGAATCCTTATGAAATTATAGCTATTTCAAAACCGAATTAAGTTTTGAAATCTCCATCTTATGGGATTATGCGACCATTCAATTTCCTCTTCAACTACTGTCAATGATCCTCAATCACCCAATACAAAAAAATCTAAACTGCAGATTGCTAACTAGATTCAAACATGCTCTTGCAAACATGTAAATGGTTTATCTCTTAAATATATGCAATGCATCTCATTCCACATTGTGATAGAAACCTCTTGTGCATGTTCATGATTTCTCTACATAGAAGGTAATATTATTAATAGAGATTTCACTTCACTTTCAATCTAACCTTATTTTCCATCTTTTTCCAGATTTCTTAACTTGGACTTAAACTTCCATTGATAACTCTGGATCCACTTAGATTTTATTGAAATATTATGGGACTTCTCTCCCCCTCATATATTGTTTCTCCTATAACACTTCATGGATTCTTCTTTTGCTTTCTTTAGTAGCTCCCCTTGAGGAAATGATAGCTTCATTTTTCTATTGAAGTCTCAAGTTGCTCCTTTTTCTTCCTCTTCCATACTTTATTAGGTTGTCTTCTATTGTTTGCATTTCTTTTTTATTCATAGTTTGGTCTACTTTGCTTTGCTTCCATCAGTTGTTTAGGATTCTTTAGGGTATATGGAAACCTGTAGTCACTAGCTTTGTGTCCAAGGTTGCTACATAAATAGAACCTTATTTGACCAAGGTATGGTGGAAATGGTGTGTGGCTTCTTGTGCTCTTCTTTACCAACAATTTACATTCAAAAACTTTATGTCCATATTCATTGCATAGATAACAATAACCATGAAAATTATCTGTGTACATGGAGAACAAATGTCTTCTCTATTTGATTACTTGAGGGAGCCTTCTCATTTGTTGCATATTCTATTGATTATTCTTGGTTTGTTTGTTCTTATAATATGTTGTCACATGTCCATGTTCATTGCAAGAAAACCATGTGATGTTTTTCCTAGGAGCAAAAAATCTCCTTTGAGATCTTCCAAACTTGTTCAACTCATTTTCAGGAGAAAATGATCTTATTGCAATGAACCATTTCTTCTTCTCATTCATTGGCTTTTGATATTGTTGTTTGTGCTTGTTTTCTTCTTTATTAATCATGATCCTTGTCCATTCTCTTACGGGTATTTTTAGGAAAGCCTCATTATCATAATTAATGTTTTCCTTTTCTAAGTTTTTCTTGGAGGCAACCACCTCTTCTAGCTTCTTACGCAACCTGCTCTTTTCATCTAACTGTCTTCTAGCTGAAATAATCTCAAACTCTAATCTTTCATAGTGTTCCTCTTTCACCTTTAGTTGGTTATTCATCATCCCTTCTATCATCCTTACTTCTTCAAACTGACAATTTCCTCCTTGTACTTATGCTCTCTCTCATCACATATTTGCACTAGTTTCTTTATATCTTTGTTTTCATTATTCAATCTTTTTATTTTAGTCAAGGCTACGTCAAGCTTGACTTGTTCTTCAGTTGTATTTTATTCATGGAAATAAGGTCCATTCGCACTAGTAGAGACCTCATTTGACTGAATACTTTCCTTTTGACAGGAATTTTTATTTTTCCTCTTTATCTCCTCCTTCTTGACAGTGCAATTACTAGTGTCTCCTTCTTGCATGATATGCAATCTATCCCATATTTATTTTACAAAATTTAAGTCTATTACTATATCAAGATCTTTATTACGAAGATTATTAAACATAACACATTTTTCCTTAGCATTCCATTGTTGTTCTTGTGCAGAGGGAGAGTCTTTTCAGTAGCCATCACATCCTAGTTTTCCTACACCGGGTCCATAAGCTATCAGTTCAGATTTTACCTTATCTCTCCATTCATGAAAGTTTGATGTACTAAGCACATGTACAATTTGATAGTCCATGATTCAACTAGATCTACCTTCAAGCTATTAGGCTTACACCGAAGGAATCGACTCTAAAACCAATTGATCAAAACTTGACTAAACTGAGAGGGGGCGGTGAATCAGTTCAGTATATTCATGGACATTAAATTCTTTGCATTAATCTCATTAACTAAAACATTTCATGAGAAGCTTAACAAATGGTGACCAGCAGATTGAATATGTGAATGGTAACTAATAATCAAACCAACACATCATATCAACACATAATAATAACACATATTGGCACCAAATATATGTGGAAAGCCATAAAGGGAGAAAACCACAATTTTATTATTGTTGTGATGCAAATGAAAGATCCTACTCCTTATTACATATGATTTTATGTAGGCTCCAACCTATAAGAGGTTACTACCTCGATTTTCTGCAAGTTGCAACATGCAAGGAAGCTCCAACTCCCATATGTTGTTAGTAGGCTACAACCCACAAGAGGCTCCTACCTCAACTAGCTCCAATTGGATATTTATCAAGCCACAACTAGAAAGGAGAATACCATCCCCTAATGCAAACAAGAAACAGCAATGTGTTGGTTTACCTGGTCATAAATTATACATGTCTCCTTCTTCATTTTTGCTTGTTCTTCCCTTCAAATATACATCACATACACTTCAAATGTGTCAGGTAACTAATGCATAATAGCTCAATTAGCTCTTTCACATTCTCCCATTCTCTAACCTCACAAGGTGTTCCAAAATCACATCTTTTATAAATATAGTTTGTTTATTGTTTGTCACCCACATAGGAATATGAAGTGAATAGGCTTGACTCTTTGCCTTCCACTCATTCATTTCCAAACTCTTCAGATCTTGAATATCAGCACAAAAAAAATAAATAATCCATTCAATATTAATTGCATCAACCTAATGTCAACATCAAATAATAATATTTATCATTAATGCATCACAACAATCTTTGCAACATATTTTCCTTTTCCTTGGAGTCTTGCCTTTGCATCACAACAATTTCACATCACAACAAATTCTTCAATATATCAATCTCTGCAACATTATCCAATCATATCACAAATCCTTTGTGTTGCTCCCTTGCTTGTTGCTCTTGTGTTGCTCCTTTGCTTACTACTCCTTGTGCAAGTTGGTCCTTTGCTTGCTGCTCCTTGTTCTTGTTGCTCCTTTGCTTGTTGCTTTGCAGCTATAACAACATATATCTTCCTCTACTTCTTTGCCCTTATCACAATCATGGATGCTTGTTTTTTCTCCTTAATTTCTCCTTATTTCTAGTCCTTTGCATCTGTTGTGCTTTTTCCATCAATGACAACAATGCCAAGAACTTGTAATTTGTTTAAGTTCATCCATTTTGATGGTTAGGGACTTGATGAGACAAGTAAGGCTTTCAAGATCATTCAGTTCCTTTTCCTTAGTCTTTGTCAAAGAGGCTTGAGACCTCTTACTTGTGTCTTTGGAGTCCTTGGTGGGTTCATTGTCTGTGATGATTGCAATAGCAATTGATTCCTTCTCTATGGCAATAACCTCTTCATAGTTTTCTATTAGAGTTGGTCTCGTAGTTCACTTGAAAAACTGCACAATATTGGTTGGCAAGGCAAAACTGTAGTAGTCCATGGTGATCGATTCATGAGGTTTTGTATCATCGGAAATCTTTTTCAAGATGCGGTTGAACCTTTGATTGAAATATTTAACCTTTTCCTTCTACTCCATATTGGGACTACCCAACTCCTTTAGTAACATGGTAAGGGTCTTATCTTTAGAAAATTTCTCAAGAAAGATCCTTTTGAATGCCCTCCAATTCTAGATGGAGTTTGGAGGAAGGTTATGGTACCATAGAGCTACTCTACCATCCAAGGTACATGAAAATAGTCTACATGCAATGTCATCATAGTGTACCTTGAGCATTTGCAAATGTAGGTAAAAATTGTCTAAGTGATTTTCAACCTTCACCATCTTGTCAGAGTCATATTTTGTTAAGATCTTCTCTGCGTGTCTTCGCAGCTTATGCAGGACACACGGAAGTGCTAGTGGTCCCTAAGTGATCCAATCCAGATTTTGGTCTGCCATGTTGTCTTCTTCATTATCCTCCTCTTCCTCTTCTGAATCTATTGGTTCCTCTTCCTCTTCTTCTCCTTCATTTCCTTCCCCTCGACCCCCTCCACCAAAATTTGAACCCAAGAGTAAGGGATTACCTCCTTCTCCTCCATGAAAGAGTGGAGGATCCTCTTCATTTTCAACAATATCTACTAGTTCTTCAAGAGTGGAGAGGATCTCTTCTTCAATGGAGGATACCACTACTCCTATGGGGGTGGTATTGTGTTGGCTTGTTGGGCCCTGACCTAGGTTTGGAAGAGTTTTAGCCAAACAAATCCCACACTACCAGCCCTTTTGACAACAATCCATGGAGCGTGGATTGAAGTCTCACCCAAGGTAGTATCGGACGGTGTTGGAACCAGGTTTCCACACCCTAGGGATGTCTTGATGAGGTCTGGAGAGGTCGCAAACTGATTACGCACTTGTGCTACTCTGCACAATTGTCTAGCCTTCGCAAAGATCAGCGACGGGGTGTTTCCTAAATTCTTATTATTATTGCAGTTATTACAGATATGATCTATTCCTTAAGATCTTTTAATCGAGCTCTCAAAATTTAAAACCAGTACGCGCAACCATAAATCTTAAAGATATGCATAAAACCATAACATAAGCATAAACATATGGATTGGCGATCAGATGAACAATAATTTAGAAACACTTATATTTTTTAACGTTCTATTCAGTACAATCCAATTCCACACTGCTCACTCAGTTGTAGGGGTCCACACACACAGCTACAGACTCTAACCAAGCCTCAGCGCACTCAACTGCGGAGCCTCTGTCTCCTATTACAACCCAAATTGCACTTATAGACTCAGATCATGCTCAGACAACCATGTTACTTCTATTACCAAAAATCTACCTTACACTTAGAGCCTTACTCTTATTTATACATTCCCATGGTTTGCGGACCATAGGCAGGCTGACACATTCTAGATTAACCTATACTATGTTAGGGTCGACTACCCTTGGACTTGACCCATTACACTTCGCGCTCTGTGCACTTCACGGAGCTTTTATAGTATAATACCCAAAAAGTGGGCTTCAAGCTCAAAAACCATTACATGGGGGATCTGCTGCCCAACAGGCCCCCAACAAAATCATTGTGACTCGTCCCGAGTCACTCCTCGGTGCAATGAAATGCGCTACCAAGGTTTCACGGTTCACCATCCCTATGAGTGACATACTGCACCTCGTTGTTCCATCCTTGCTTCTTGCAATGCTTCTTCAAGCTCCTACTCCATTTCCCCTACTAGTTCTCCTAACCGATGATGCTCATTCTGCTCTGTTCGGTTAACACAATGCGTCTTCTCATAGAATTTTAGCTCTAGCTGAGATGCCAGAGCCATGAACTCTTTGTGCAAGTACAACAAGTTTGCAATTTCTGGTCCCATATACTCAATACCTACTGCAGCTTGTGTTGCACTTTTTCAAGAGAGATATTGTTGTCCGCAAGATCCCAATCTTCAAGGCTCGTCAGAGACATACTTTTAAGCAAAATTATGTTGTTTGTCTCAAAATTCACCATCTTTCCCATAGCTTTCATATATCGCTTGCTAGACCATGGTTTATGGAGCAACATCCGAACTGGTCTTGCTACTTGTCTGAGAATTTCCAATACATCTCCCACCGTTGGCATTGAGCTCAGCATGGTGCCTCGGCTTTCGACATTGCACTATCCAAAAGGTCCTGCATCTCCTTTGAAAACACCTGGCTTACTTCCCTATCGTCGAGGTTCAATGGTTCCATATCTAGTGGAGGGCACAATAGCTTCATTCTTTTTTTGGTGGGTGCCCCACTATGATTTATAAGCTTGTGGAAATTCAAATTCAGCCATTCCCTCCTTTTCTATCCCATTAATGCTAGATTGACCATTGGTCATTCCAAATCGGGCTCGTACTTTGTATCTTAATTGCCCGTTGCCCGCTCCTTTTCTCTATAACTCGGACATCTTTTCATGAACAATGATGGCAACAGTCACTTCCATGCTTTTCCACATAGCAGTAAGCCCCTTCTGCACAATTGCGACCCTTGTGACATACTGATTCTACATGCACCCTTGTTGTCACGTAGCTCCCTCATAGACTACTTTATCGTCCTGCGCTCTCTTTCAACTATTTAGAGCGGTGAGACTGTACTTTGGTTGATTAGTCAGACAGTCGACCCACCCATGTAGAGCTTCAGGAAACTGCCATTTACTCTTCCTGGGAAGGGCTCTCCATTAAGCTTGCTAAGCTAGACCATGCCTCCATCTGTGACTTCTTTGACGACATATGGTCCTAACCAATGCATTCGGAGTTTTCCAAGGAATTTCTCGAAATTTTTATCATATAACAATACTAAATCATTTTCTTTGAACGTGTGCAACTTGATATGGAGATCATGCCAAGCCTTTCTGTACTACTTCTATACCTGGTGATGGAATCCCGCCAGAAACCGTTCCTCCTCTAGTTCTTCTAGTTGCACGAGCCTTTCTTCCATTGCTCCATGGTCTGCCATGCTTGTCGTTACTGCTATTCAAAAACTAGGTACAATGTATTACATTGGCATGACGACTTCTGTGCCGTAGACTAACTGGAAAGGTGTCTAACCCGTCAATTTGTCGCAAGTAGTTCGGTAGCCCATAACACAGTAGGTATGCGCAAATCCCAATCATTTCACTGCACGTTATAGATCTTGGTCAACGCAGTTTCTAAAATATTGTTGAAAGCTTCAACTTTCCCATTTTCTTGCGGATGATACAACGTACTTTGTTGATGATATACTTGGAATTCCTCAATGAGTGTGCTGATAGTTTCATTTAGGAAGTGCATTCTGCGATTGCTCATTAGAATTTTCGAGCATCCAAACCATGTCAACACATTTTAGAATAAGAATTTCCCAGCTGTAGCAGCCGTGCAGTCCTTAACCGGTTGTGCTTCCGCCCATCGAGTCAAGTATTCTGTCGCAGTGATGATATAGCACACACCCGTCTTTCCTTGAGGCGTGATGGACCCCACAAAGTTGATCGCCCATTTTTCAAATAGTTGTGGTGTCATCTATGGATTGAGCAGCATTTCGTCCCTTCACAATGGTTTCCCAATCCATTGACATACGTCACAGGCTCGACAGTATGCTTTTGAGTCTTGATGTAGGGTTGGCCACCATAGTCTGGCACAAAGAATCTTTTGTGCTATCACCTGTCCCGCATAATGTCCTCCTGCAACCCCTCCATGTGCTTCTGCGAGGATATGTCCTTGTTCAAATTCAGGTACATATCTTCGTAATATTTTGTCATTTCCCATTTTGTAGAGGTGCCCCATGATAACAGTAAAATCCATTGCCCGTACGACCAATTATTTCTTCTATTGGACTAAATACCCCTATGGCGCAATACCTGTGGTTAAGAAGTGAATTATATCCTTGAAGTGGCTATCTGTGATGTGCATTGCATAGAGTTGTGCATCAGGTAGTACTTCCTCCAAATTTGTTGGCTCCTCACCATTCTCAATTTAGGACAAGCGTCTAGGCCTACGTTTAGGCGTCCTGGCTTTATGATGACCTCGAAATCATATTCTTGAAACAGCAACAACCATTTACAAATGTGCCCCCCAACACAGGCTTGTTCACCAGGTATTTCAATGTGGAGTGATCGGTTTACATTTTAAAGTGCCCACCGAGTAGATAGTGGTGGTATTTCTAGAGTGCATATACCATCGCCAAGCCCTCGTGCTCAATAGTGGAGTAGTTAGTTTTTTCTTTAGACAATCGTTGACTTACGAATGTGAACGGGTGATTAATGCCTTCCGCTCCTTCCTACATGAGTACAACACCTAGCACGATACATGATGCATCAACGTGTACGTGAAATTCAATGTCCCATTTTGGGAAAACCAAAATGGGGGTGGATGCTATCTTTCCCTTTAGAATCTCTAGACTCTTCTTACAGTCATCATTCCAACAATATGTAACTTCGTTTTTCAACAATTGTTCCATTGGTTCTGTGATTTGTGTGTAGCCCTTAATAAACTTTTGATAGTATCCAGTGTGTCCCAACGTGGTATAGAGTTGTTTGACACTGTGTGGTGCTTGCAAATTGAGTATGACAACGATTTTCACAGGGTCCACCATTAGGCCCTGTTTGCAGACCACATGGCCAAGCAAATTTCCGAAGGGGAGAAGGAAGATACACTTCTTAAGATTCAACACAATATGGTGTCATCAAAACATATCCAGCATCAACTGTAAGCTCGCTACATGTTTCTTGACTAGACCAAATACAGTCTAATTATCAAAATAAACCTCCAAAAACTTATGAATGAATTCTTTGAATGCAACCACTACTACGCTTGAAAATATTGTTGGCGTGTTCTTCAACCCAAAGAGCATAACAGTGCACTGAAAAATCCCCATTTGGTCATGAAGGTGGTCTTGCTCCTATCTTCTGGTACAATCTTGATCTGATGGTATCCTGAGAACCCATCTGTGAATGAGTACGTTTTCTATCCACCAACATTCACTAGTACTTCATCTGTAAACGAGGTTGGGAACAGGTCATGAACACAGGCATCATTTAGTTTTCAAAGGTCCATGCATATTCAAATTTTACCCTTCTGTTTCTTCTCTTGTACTATCATAGGACTCACCCAGTCAGACTCTTCGATAGGTTCAATAATTCCTACTGCAAGCATTTTGTCCAATTCTTCGCAGACTTTTTCCTTATACTTTGGATTCAAACGGTAAGGATTCTACTTAACTGGCTTCACGTCCGGCTTCAAAGTTATCTTCATAATTCCCAGGTCACTGAGAATTCCCTTTAACTCTGTCATTTTGGTCAAGAATAAGTCTTGATATTCGCGCAGTAACTCGACGAATTTATCCACTGTGGCATCATCCCAATAGTCCCCCAGGGTTGCATACTTCGGCTCCTCATCTGTACCAATGTTTACCTATTTCATTTTTAGTGGCACTATGATGTCGAGGTCCTCAATTGACAGTCCTTGAACTTCGTGGATCCCTTCTGTTTCTGGAATGTTAATGTTTTGGGAGTCATCATCATCATCCTCTGCTTGCATGTTGTAACTTTCTAGGGCATGGTTTAACTAATGTGACCATTTTTATAAGAAGAGCTTCAGCGTAAATCACATGAAAAAGACTTTTGTCGACGCGTTTCAAACCAACCAGTGTGGTTCATCGTCAGGACAAGTTGAAGAATCATATCTGGCATAGCATGTTAAATAGACTGTGCAGAGACTCCAACTGCTACATAACGGCAAAAGACTTTTGTCGACGCGTTTCGAACCAACCAGTGTGGTTCATCGTCAGGACAAGTTGAAGAATCATATCTGGCATAGCATGTTAAATAGACTGTGCAGAGACTCCAACTGCTACATAATGGCAGAATCACATCTGGCATAGCATGTTAAATAGACTGTGCAGAGACTCCAACTGCTACATAACGACAGAATCATATCTGGCATAGGATGTTAAATAGACTGTGCAGAGACTCCAACTGCTACATAACGGCTTAAATAGACTGTGCAGAGACTCCAACTGCTACATAACGGTTATGTAGCAGTTGGAGTCTCTGCATAGTCTATTTAACATGCTATGCCAGATATGATTCTTCAAATTGTCCTGACGATGAACCACACTGGTTGGTTCGAAACGCGTCGACAAAAGTCTTTTTCATGTGATTTACACTGAAGCTCTTCTTATAAATATGACTGATCACAGAAGCCTCAATTCTACTAATGTGACCATTATGGTTGAACGATTTCTTCTAGTTCCTGTGGTAATTTGAAGATAGTGAATTTCATAATTTGCAATACATTGTCAATAGTATCCATCCATTTCTCTTCAAATAAGAACATTAATAAAAACCCTTCGCATAAGATATCCCTTTCGCCTGTACCATGTTGGAGCTCTATCTTAGTATACCAGTTTCTGGGGATGACATCCAGGATATGATAAAATAAATGTACCCATTCAGGCTAGGGCTCCTCACCATAAGCTTTGGTCCATTTTGTGATGTGCATGCACGGGTCATCACATCCATCATATTTCTCAGTTATTCGTAGTTTCGGCTTCCCAAACCTTAGATGCATCATCCTTCTACAATCATAGCAGCTTCCAAAATTCCCTTCATGTGTTCCCCACCAATGCGCAAGTGTTGCGCACAACACCCACTTTAATGCATCGAACCTCTAGTGCTCTGGCACTGCACTCTCAAACTTGTTCAAGAATTCGTCCACCACTGTTAGTCCATCATATGTTGGTAGATCCTGAGACTGGGCGGTTATGCAACATAGTGATTTAGTCATCATATTACAATTTAGCATCATCACTTCACTCAACCAATTGTGCTATCACTCATCATCTTCATCGAACTCCGACAGGCAGGATTTTGCATGCTTCCACACTTCCTTTCATCTTCAGTAGGGTGTAGCCAATCCTGGTTTTGCATGGTTATTTTGTAGATACAATCTACCTCTTCGTCGCTTCCATCATCAAGCACGGGTTCTGTGTAATGTTGTCCTTCGGCGGGATCCAACAGAACTATAACACGTAGGGACATTGTCTCAGAAATCATTTTCTGCTTCTTTAGATTGAAGACTCCATTCATATCTATTGCCCAGTCTATTTCGAGTAATGCGGGGTAAGGGTTACTATCATTCACAATTTCTGTTACCTTAAAATCTAATTGTGTGATCATGCCATCGATATCCACTATTACTCCTATTAATCTTCCCATGGGAAATATATTTTGTTGGTTTGCCATCCGTAATTGAATGGGAGACCAATGTAGTGCGGGCCTTCCCATGCGTTCCCAAGTCTGCTTCGGTAATATGTTCGCGTCCAACCCAGGTCTAATATTACTTGATCCATCTCATATTCGCCAATTTGTGCTTTCAACCACATTTCCCGTCCGGTGTGTAGGGCATGCTTCCCCACTTTTCGAACTACGCATGACTCCCCTGACCCTACGCACCTAGTGATCAATTCTTGTAGTCCTTTAACTACCTTATTATCACGGAGCAGTTTCATAAATGTCTCTAATAAGGTAGTTAAGATAGAGGGATCCAGGTCCATCTCTGGTTGATCCATACTACCTGAAGTAGAGACCTTCGCGAAGCTCTTCTTAGCTTCCATAAATGTTTCTTTTGTGCGGTCCAAGTCAAATTCAGGTTCCTTTGTAGGAGCCTTACATACCCAGGTGTATTCTTCAAGATTCTTCCCCTTATCTTCTCCCATGGTCACACCACTCCTAAGCATCATGTTCACGTTGGGGTCCTCTTTGTGCGGTTCGAACCTACTCATTTGGATGTTTTGCATCAGAGTGGGCTGCAACGCCCCTTTTTTGCACATTTGTGTGATCAGTGTCGAACAATCTATCATTTCATGATCAAATTGTTCACAGCACGAGCAAGATAATCTCTTTGGGTTGGTACAATCATAAGCGTAGTGCCCAGGGCCTCCACAATTGTAACAAATTAGTTGTACGTGACCTCGACCTTTCCCTTGGAAGCCACCCTATGCTATTGCTATAACTGGATCGAGGCCTCACGTTTCCATCTGCATTCAATGAGCTGGAGCCCTATCCATCATTAGTTCATAGCTTTGACATGTTCGCTCATCATGGCCCACTGATCTACAGAAATTACAATACAGCTGTTGTGGAGTCTAGGTATATTTCTACAACAGGTGACAGTTGTCCGTTGCGTGCTTCCCTCCTACCTGACAAATCAAGCACCAAAGAGCGGCGGATGCACTTGGACCTACCTGTGCCTCTGGTCTCAATGGCATTGGTCCCCCTCCTGCCAAATAGTTCACAAATACAGTATAGTGATCCTTATCATGACACTAGCCCTTACATTTTATACACCACACTTCTTCACACACCTCTGGCCGGGGTGCCCTATCCTGCTTCAAACTCTGCATATCTAAGCATAGGTTTTTTTGTTGCGCATGGATTTGTTGGACTCCAACCCTGGATCCTGTATCATTGTTTCATGCAACCTCATCGCCATTTCCAATGCCTCTGCCTGGGCTGAGAGCTTCCATTGTGACAGTGTTGTCCTCAGGTGTGGTGTCAAAGACGCCACAAACCATGCATGTTGTTGTGCATTCGTAGGCATCATATTAGCCTCGTAGATCATACTTTTCAGCCTTTGATCTAGATCCCAAGGGGTTTCACCTGGAAGCATTGCAATCTCCTTGAATCCTATAATCAACTACATCTCCAATTTCGGTCAACTAAACTCTCTGTTCAATGCATTTTGGATTTCTGCTATTTTTGCATTCGGGTGATCATTTGAGTGTTTGATATACCAGGTCAGTGCACGATCCTACAATGCACTTACCAATGTGGCCTTTTTAATGTTATCATGCGTAACCCCATGTGCTTCCCATACTGCTCTTACTACAAACCAAAATTGATCAGGATCTTCGTTCCCTACTCCTTTGAATACAGGCAACTTGATCGCGCTCGCCATGCTAAACTATTGGTTTGGTAGAGGCGGAGTGGGCGAAGTTGGAGGTGAAGAAGGTGATGGGAGTGGTGGCATTAGCGGAGATGATAACTATGGAATGTGCTGCCCAATCAAACTAATTGCACTCCTTGGAGAAACCCAAGCGCGCTCTTCCCCATTCACTCGCGGTGGTGAAATTAAAGGACTATTTCCTAACCCTTCGATCCCTTTGAAGCTCCATCTGCTCGTGGTCCTTTGAGAAAATGTCTTTCAGCTTCATTGTAGTTGAGAGTTGTGTCTATCACAAATTTAGTGATAAACCCTCCTATTATCTGATCCAACCAATGATCTACGGCCCGCACAATCTTATCTTCAGACGCTTCTAGCTTGCACCTAACTCCAAAGTCCACACTATCGGCTAATCAAGCTTGCACCTTCCCATGCCATTTGCTAGCCTCAAGATCCATTCATATAGTTCTGACGAGAAGGCCATGAGTAAGATCTCGTGGATTTCCATGTATATGTAGTGATCCAACCACCTCTTTCAAATATTTGTGAGGTTTTGTTTTCCTGCACCACGAACTTGTGAATCTTTTGATCCAACCAATCTTCAATCTCTTTCTTCGTAGGGTTCTAGTATTCTGACATTAGACATCCCTTAGGCAGATCCCAGTCCTGGCAATGAAACCATTTGTTGGCTTGTTGGGCCCTGGCCCAGGTTCAGAAGAGTTTTATCCAAACAAATCCTGCACTACTAGTCCTTTCAGCAACAATCCACAGAGCGCGAATTGAAGTCTCACCTGAGGTAGTATGGGAGGGTGCTGGAACTAGGTTTCTGCACCCTAGGGATGTCTTGATGAGGTCTGGAGGGGTCACAAACCGAATTACACACTTGCGCTACTCTGCACAACTATTTGGCCTTCGCGAAGATCAACGACGAGGTGTTCCTAGATTCTTATTATTATTACAGTTATTACAGAACTGATCTATTCCTTAAGATCTTTTAATCGATCTTTCAATAGTTAAAAATAGCGCGTGCAACCATAAATCTTAAAGATATGCATAAAACCATAACATAATCATAAACATATAGATCTGCGATCATATGCACAATAATTCAGAAACACTTATCTTTATCAATATTCTATTCAGTACAATCCAATTCCACCCTGCGCACTCAACTACAGGGGTCCGCGCACACAGCTGCAGACTCTAACCAAGCCTCCACGCACTTAGCTACAGAGCCTCTATCTGCTATTACAACCCAACTTGCACTTACAGACTCAGATCACGTTCAGACACCCATGTTACTTCTATTACCAAAAAGCTACCTTACACTTAGAGCCTTACCCTTATTTATACATTCGTAGGCTGAAACATTCTAGATTAACCTATACTATGTTAGGGCGGACTACCCTTGGACTTGACCCATTTCACTTAGCGCTCTACGCACTTCACGAAGTTTTTATAGTATAATACCCAAAAAGTGGGCTTCAAGCCCCAATACTGTTATGTGAGGGATCCACTGCCCAACATATTGTTCTTCTTTTGAGAATATGGAAGAGTGATTACTCCCGAAATCGGTCCAACAACCTTTGTAAATTGATGGGTGATGGGGTAGAGAGCCTGAATTTGATGGTACAAGATTTCACGTGCAGGCCTCGGCGGTGAGGAGTTACCAACTTTAGAGTTGTGAGTAGGGGAGATGGAGTGGATGCTAATGCCTTAACCAGAAGATGGATGAGTGGGGTCAATGGGACAATCAGCCATATAATATTGGCTTCCCTCTTTCTAGCGCTAGGATCTCCCAGATATGAAGTCCCAACCATACCTCACACTATTTGGTGTAGGAGTCCCATCTGTTATAATGGCCTGGTTGCCAAATACTTAGATATTTTTTGTAGCTCTAATTATCTACATAAGGGAGTGATTCAATGGTATCTTCTAACAGCAAGGTGAGTGTGCCTGGTGAGTGTGCAACGCAACTGTGTATAGGTTCTCTTACTGCAAAAGGAGGGAGAAAAGTGAGCCTCTAAGTGAGAGGTAATAGTACCACCCAGGAAGAGATGCACATGAACCAGAAATTTTTGTCCAACATCTAGCAGAATAGTCCACAACGGATATGATAATCATTAAAACCAATGGACCATACAATATCCATCTACCATCCAGCAGAATAGTCCACAACATATGTGATGATCGTTATAATTGATAATTAAGGAAAGGTCTGTCTAGTATCCCATGGAATAGTCCACAAGGATGAGATAGAAGTGACAACCATTATAGTACATTCCCAACAAGATAAGCACTAAAATAGCTGAAATAGTTCAACTATCTTAGTACATGTGAAAGAAAACATGAAATACAAATGGTCACAGAATAGTCTTGCGAACATCCATAAGTCATGCATGGAAATGTGCTAGCCTAAAAAGGCTTCTGTAACTAAGAAAAATTTCTAAGACACATATTTACATTGTACATCACTAGCCCTAGTAGTGGGACATTGGAGCCAATCCTTGCTCCTCAAAGAACTAAATGATCTCTCCAATGCTTTGCAGGAGGAGCCAAGGTCAAAATCACTGTGCTCATACAATGAGGGGGTATATATAACCAAGGGGTGATGCTTGCCCCTTATGACTTTTTGACTACCCTCGTGACTGTTCAAATTCCTATAATTTTTCAACTGACTTGAATCTTCATGTTCATGTGTGTCCAATGGACTTCCACTTTACAATACATTTGATTTACAATATACATGGCCCATAATAGTGATGTGGAATTTGACAAATCATGACATGACTTGACATGACACTACTAACATGGATTAGCTTGATGATGTGGCAATGTTAAGATGTTGTTGTTGTTGAGTGATACAGTGTGTTCTTGGATATGCTTTATCTTCTCCTCCGCATAGCTTGGTGATGCGGGGTCTTCAATGATATTTGGTATTGAGAGGTGGTTGCATACATGTGTTCCTTTTTCTTTCTCTTGATAGGTTCCTTTTTCTATCTAGTTTCAAGTGAGTCTTCATGCATCTTTCCTCCTTCTCCTTCTTCATCATCTCGCCATGATTTGACAATGTACATGTTCCTACAATTCACTCATGATGGGATGACATCAATCTGAAAACTACCTAATCTAATATGATGCATTATTATCCTTGAACTGAGCCTATGATAGGTGACAGGATGGGAAAGAGGGGCCAGTGACTATGCATTACGCAGTTCCAAGTGACAAGGAGAGAGGTTGATCACTGAGACTACGTAGAGTGCAGCTTTGGCTTGACTGAGGAACTTTTGAGCAGAATCCTCACTGGGGAGGGGAATTGCACAGTGGCCTCTAGGAGTCAGGATTGCATTGTTGAGATAGTTGGTGGCTGATGCGGGATGGGACCATAGGAGACAAACCTGTGCAATTTTTAGAGGCAAGGAAGACTAGCAGCAGAGACACCTAGAGGACATATCTGTGTAGTTCATGAGGTTAGGGAGCTCTGACTGAGTGAGGACACTGGGGAACACTTATGCACATTTATGGAGGCTAAGCGAGGTTGGGTTCTCTGCACATTGTGGGGTTCTAGCAGGCAAGGGGAGGAGCTTGAGGACTGGGATTGCGAAGTGCACAGTTCAGGTCAGACTGATAGGAAATGTTGCACAATTCTGGGGATGAAGGGAGGTTGTTGAGCTCTATAATTGTGCAGTGCAACTGCCCTAGGGGACAGTGACTAGACACTACACAGTTCTAGGCACCAAGGTTGTATCACGAAGGGTTAAGATTGCACAATGCACAATTCAGTTGGGGTCCAGTGAAGCTGAGTTGCCTGGTTGGGTAGATTTTCAGAAAGATGGCTAAGTGTGGGAGGAAGATGAACCTGTGAAGAACTTTAACTTTTGATCACACACTTAGCATACATCAATGATACGATAGCATGGACCGCTGGAACAATAAGACAAAGCATTACCTTCTGTGGGACTGTCTCATAACAAGAAGCACAAGTGCGACACTTGTGATAGACTTTAGGATGACCGTGAAAACACTTGTGTGATGAGTGTGATGGGTTTTCACATAACTATGAAAACTCGAATACATAAAGAATAACCTTCAAAATCACCAGAAAAGGTCTACAAGAATGGAAAAATAGTCGATAATGCCAAAAGATGATAGCTGACCAAATAAGTAAAAGGGGTGAAAGGACTCTAAGAGAGCTCATGAAATGAGCTCAAGTTTTTGCAACAACCAAGGGAAAGACCAAGGAAGGCTTTGAAATTTGAGTGAAAGCCAATATTATGGAGGGTGTTGCAGCCGCTACAACACTTGGCGACACATTGTGTTATTTATGTGTGTGAGCTAGTATTTCTTCCAACAATTATTCTTCCACAGTTTTATTTTTATGGGTTGCAGTGTGATTTATTTAGTATTTTCTATAGAAAATAGTAAGTAAATTGTTAAATTAAATTAACAATTAGGAGAATAATTTCCAGTTGTTGCAATAGGATTCCAGTTTGGAATGTTCACATGGCATCAGAGTGTATTTGATCAGCCGTAGAGCT
The DNA here is from genome assembly GCA_000404065.3 of Pinus taeda. Classification (NCBI taxonomy): domain Eukaryota; kingdom Viridiplantae; phylum Streptophyta; class Pinopsida; order Pinales; family Pinaceae; genus Pinus; species Pinus taeda. The sequence goes on along the minus strand of APFE031057412.1, from coordinate 77,608 downwards.
CAAAGTCGAAGAGAGAAGGGACTTCAATGTTCATTGTAGGCATTAGATCAAAATTATGAGGGGTGGTGTAGTTACTTTCCCAAGAGGTCAAGTTACTTGAGGATATTTGATTTCTCTTAGTGAGGGGCATAAAAATTTGATCTCTCAAAATCAAGTGATTTTAAAGGTAGAGGGAGAAGCTCAGTATTGTCATGGAGCATATCTCTAGCCAGACACAGTGGTTTTGCAGTGGTTTTCTAGAGCACAGCTAGTGTCGGGTAGAAGGAAGAAGAACACACACTTAGGGAAAATTTTCTTGAGGGAGCTTCTAGTCCCAATAAGTTTATTTTTTCCTTGCAGATCAACAGTCATTGTGAGTAGATTTCTCACTCCAGAGGGGAATGTGAATAGGTGAGCAATAGTTGAGCAGAAGGAAAAGAGAAGATTTTTGACATTTGTTGAGATGGCCACTGCTGGGCTTCGTTATCAGGACAGGTTGGATGGAGCTTCCAACAATGTCATATGGAAGCCAAGGATGTCCTTCCTTTTTTATGAGTTTGGCCTAAAAATGTATATCAATGCAATGGTAGCAATTCCCCAGGACATAGATCAACCAAAGGAGTACAAAAATGAGATGCATGGGTGAAGAGGTTGATCCTAGATGGTGTTCGAGATCGTGTTCTTTCTCACATAGATGGAAACGATATTGCCAAAGATATGTGGGATACTCTCTCCATGCTATATCAAGGTGCTTTTGATCAGCGGAATATGTACTTAGGTAAGAAGCTAAGATGCATCAAGATGTAGAAGGGGGGAGGCATAGACCCCTTCCTCACCAGGATTCAGGAGGTTTGGGACCAATTCTCAATTGTTGGGGCAACACCTCAACCCTCATAACTAGTGTGATTGGCACTAAACAGTCTCTCCAAGTAGTGGCAGGTATTCATCCACAGTATATTTGGCAAAGATACCTTGCTAAGGTGGGACATGATGTGGGCCTATTTTTAGTAGGAGGATTTGAGACAATCTTTATTAAAGAGCTCCATAATTATAGTAGCAGCGGGCCAAAGTAGGTGAAGGAAGAGGATAATGTGGCCCTTGCATTGAAGGGTCCCAGTCAGGGATAAAGGGAGTAGAGGAAGAAGAAGGACCTATCAAAGATAAAATTCTTCAGGTGTGGTGAGCTGAATCACTACAGTACCTAGTGTCCTCTTAGGAAGAAGGAAAGGAGGAGAAGTAGGACCAGCAGGAAGCATCAACAAAGATCAATAGGTTTTCCTCCACATTGGAGGAATATTTCACCATGTTTTCTTACATACCCCCAAGAGTGAGGTAGGTTGAATTGGTGTTATAGCCATAGAACACTACAAATGATAGGGTCCTTGAGGATTCCACCTCATGGATCAATACCTTGCTACGAGGGCCCACAAATTCTTAGTAGCAGGATGGATCAACGATAGTAGATGTAGTCAGATGCCAGGGTGATAGATGCAGAGACTAGTAACAGTCAGATATTGGGGAGCATAGTGTAGAGTTGGCAGCAGTGCAATTGGCACAATATAGAGTCAGTAGGAAAATTCCTCAGTGGCATTGAAGATACTAGTAGCAGTTAGAGACTCGGGAGATAGATGCATCATACTGACCACAGATGACTCAATATTAGGATGCTTCTCAGTTGCAGCAACAACAGAAGAGAGAGAGTAGCAGTGCAGATGCAATGTTGGTAGCAGTTCAACAGATCAACAGTGTGACAAGAGATGATGCAGAGACAGGGTGCTACTACAAGATGTGAAGTAGCACTAGAACACATTCCTCACTAATAGGGAGTATTAGTTTTTGTAACATCGGATGTGTTCTAGCTTTGAAATTTTGTGGAGAGGCCAAAATACATGAGATATCAAAAACCTAGAAATCATTTCTGGAAATTCCACCTTGAAATGAATTAATTAGATTATTAACTAGTTTTTAAATATTTCCTAAGTCTAAACTTAGGGAACATGGTTAATTAATCAGTATTAATTAATTCAAGGTGTGAATGATCTAGAAAATCACAAGGATCAATATGTATATGATCCTATCCATTGATTAAGTTTTAATCTTGGCCATTGGTGCTCCAACAGAGGTTTATAAGAGGAGGTCGATGTGGTGATGGAGAAGACACTTAAGGAATTTGATTTCATGAGAAAATTGATTTCCTGACTAGCAACAATCAGTTGTCAAAGAGAGAGTGTGAGATCGAAGTAGTGAGAGAGGGGCAAAGATAGTGAATCCAGAGGAAGGTTTCCATATCCAGTGAGTGCATTTGCAAAGAGGCAAGATAGCTACAGAGAGACTGACGTTGGGGCAGAGTAGTAGCCTCTAGAGTCAAAATCAATTTGCTAGGAGAGATTGATGTTTTCAGTTCCAGGGACTGAAAGGTTTCCCAGAGTGACAGAGAAGTGTCTTTCTGGTCATTAAAAGGAAAAACAACTTCATTAGAGTTTAGTCTGAATCTATACATCCAACCATCTACGCAGAGTAGCGCAGAGGCTCAAAGGGCCAAAATTCTAAAAGCAAGTTGTGCCAAGATATTTCCTGTGGGGTGAGGAAAATTCCTCTCCGGATTTTTACCAATATTTGTCTGTAGGATTTCCAATTTTGACATCCAATTGTACTCAGATTATTCACTACTGCTTAATAATAAAACCCTCAGTTGCTACACCAGTTTTCCTAAGTTGGGTTTTTCCGGGGACATTGGTCAAAAAATAACTATGTTATTTTATGTGTGTGCTAGCATTTCTTCCAAAATGTATTCTTCCACAGTTTTATTTGTGTAGGTTGCAGTGTGATTTATTCAATATTTATTGTAGCAAATAGTAAATAAATTGTTAAATTAAATTAACAATTAGGAGAATAATTTCCAGTTGTTGCAATAGGATTCCAATTTGGAATTTTCACAAAGAGTTGCTTGTAGGCTTGGGGATAGATTTGGCCTTCAGTACAACTTATCATATGCAAACAGATGGATAGATAGAGAGGGTCAATGACATATTGGAGGATATGTTGAGGATGTATGTGATGCATCAACAAAGGAGATGGGAGGAGTACCTTCCATTGGTTGAATTTTCTTACAAAAATAGATACTAGGAGTCACTGAGGATGAGTCTAATAGAGGCACTATATGGGTGAAGTTGTAATACTCCCATCAGTTTGAGTGATCTAGTGAACCTGGTACATGTTGGAATACATGAAATATAAAATACAGGTTATAAAGAAGAATCGAAAGGTTATAAGCCCCATAAATGGGTAATTATATGGGCTCATTTTGCCTCCTAACATAGTTAAATCAACCATTCTCGTAGCTTATTGCATGTTTTTTTACTATATTTATGCTTATGGAGTGAGTTGGTTAGTTATGATGCCATGAGGTCTAATATGTGTTTAATGCAGATTTTTGTTGAATTTTGAGGACAAGTGTAAGGACTCTGGACACCACATATCTCCACAATGGTATGATATTGTCCACTTTGGGCCTAAGCCCTCATGGATTTGCTTTTGGACTTACCCCAAAAGGCCTCATACCAATGGAGATATATGTCCATCCTTATATACCCATGATCCTCCCCACTTCTATTCAATGTGGGACTTTGGTCGTATACCCAAAAATCCTCCCCTTTATCAGGAGCTTTAGATTTACACTCCCTTTTGAAGTGCCCTTCCTTTCTGCATTTCCATCACACCACCTTTGTAGGTTTTCCTGGAGATTTAGATCTCCCTCTAGATTTAGATCTCCCACTCGATGACTTATTTTGGTTTCTGTTCTGGGACCGTCCTCGTACAGACAAGGCATCACCATTCTGGTTGTCCATATTTTTCCGTCTCATCTCCTCTGTCAACAAGGTTGAGACTATTTCATCAAACTGCAAAGGAGTTGCATTGCTACCTATTGCAATAACCAGACTATCCCATGAATCTGGTAGAGAACACAACAAACTGATTCACTTATCTTCATCTGAAATTTTAATATCAACAAATGATAACTGACTTACCACAGTATTAAATGCATTCAGATGCTCTGTCACCGAGTCTCCATCTTTCATCCTCAGGTTATACAGCTTTTTCCGCAGGAACAATTTATTCACCAGAGACTTAGATTGGTACAAAGTCGCTAACTTGTCCCACAAAGCCTTCGCCGTAGCTTCCCCTGATACATTCAACAATACTGAATCTGAGACACACAATCGTATTGTGCTCTTTGCCTTCCGATCCACCTTCTTCCATTCTTCATCGGTCACTCCCGTTGGTTTAGTACCCGGATCTACCGCGATCCACTGATCTTTATCCACCAACAGATCCTCCATCTTGAGTTTCCACAACTCAAAACTCTGACCATTGAACTTCTCAATCTCTATCTTTCCGCTGCTCGCCATCTTCTTTCACCACCAGAATCGATCTCGCAGATCTCCCACTGAACAGGGTCTACCACAGGCCCGAGCGAAACCCTCAGCAACAAAGGCGTCCCCTTGAAGCCAAAACAGCTCTGATACCAAATGTAGGTTTTAACCCCATACAGAAATTACCTGCATATGAATTCTAAATCACAAGAAAATAAAAAATGCGAGAGCATAACACATAAACCACATATACACAGAGATTTCCCACTGGAT
>APFE031057412.1:55185-71639 GCA_000404065.3 Pinus taeda | reverse complement strand
CCTAATATAGGGTCTAAAAAAAATTTTCTTGGGGCGCTGCCCCGAACCTCGTAGAGGGGGGCTACCCGCCCCCCTCAAACCCCCCGAACAAGGGGGGCTACTACCCCCCCTATGACCCCCCCGCTGCGCAATCGATGCAATGAAGGGGGGGCTCCGCCCCCCTCTAACCCCCCGGTTCACTACGTAGGTTAGTCGTGGAAAGAATATAACACAACCCAACAACAAGTCAAAGATTCAATGGACAATTGGAAGCAATAACTTAAAGTGGACAAAGGAGAGGATTTATAGGATGGAATCCCCCTCATTTATTACTCCCAACTTCAAATTCCCCTTCATGCAACTCGGAGTACAAACAGCCAATCAATGCACTAGGAGGCAGCCGAGCAAGTGGAGGATAACTGATGTTTATCTCAAGTTTTGAGAGCCAAGCCTCCCTGATTTTAAGGAAGTTGTTGGGAGCTTCATTTGTATAAGTAGAGAGGCCTAGGGCCTCACTAGGGAGTTGGTCAAATTTTTGTTGAATTTTTGTTGCAGTATTGTTTATGTAACTCTGCTAAACTTCGAGCTTATTATCTTGACAGTTCATGTAACCTTGTTGTTGTTTTGAGAATAAAGATGGAATCCTTTTTGAGTTAGCATTGAGTTACCTTAGAGGGTTGAAGCTCTTGGGTTATGGCCCAATCCAAGCATCCAATCTCCTCTTTTCTTGTATTTTTATGCTTCATTTCAGTTTGTAGATTAGGTTGCTGCTAGATATATTTCTTTTATGGTTAAGAATAGGTTGTTTTTTATGATTCAGTAGTTTGCTTCCATTTATGTTTTCAATAACAAGTTAAGTAGTGATAAAGAAAATATCCAAAAGGCTAGTAGCAGTTCCTTGGCCTCTCGTCCTCCCTTTGGGACAATGATCTGAGGCAAAGACCCTCTTGCTGCTCCAAAAACAGAGATTTTCCTCCTTCATAGGACTTCTAGTGTTTGCAGCTTTCTAATTGGTTCATAGTTTAGTTTGCTTTGCTTTAAAACTTCTTCATCATGCTCATTTCCTTATTTGCAACAATCTTCTTTCATGCTTTTGTTTCATGCAATGGTTATCAACATTTTCTTCCATAGGTCATAGTTTACTTTGATGCAAAAACTCTGTTTTTTTTAGATGCACTTATTCCTTGCTTGCTTAATCTCACTGGTTGATTGCCAATTGTTTATGCAGCAGATATCTTCTAGCAACAGTCCAGCCTATCAGCCACTCCATTCTCCATCTAATCCATGCCCTATAGGTCGCCCAAGTCTCCCCTCAAATTCTGCCTTAGTTTCCTACATTTTCCATAGATTTCCTTCTTCTCTCCTTGAGTAGATCCTATCATATTTCTCTCTCCTAATGATTCTTGGTAGACCCTAGGTTCCCTAACACTTCATCCCTTCACCTGCCTTTTCCACCCACTCTCACACCCTCAAAACAACCAAAACTTCTCTCAGCCTCCTCCTGTAGACCTCATGTAGAACATTGTTTTTCCTCCTGTAGATTTTCCTATGGGCTTTCTTTTGAAGGACGAGTGTGGGAAAAGCCTCCAGAAGGCCACCTGAGACCTCCTAGGATCCATCCACACCATCCTACATCCTCTCAAGTCCCAAAACTGCCCTCCATCGCCACCTAAAATCTGCCACATCCACAAAAAAATAAATTACACGCACAACAAATTCACATAAAAATACATAAAAATCAAAACAGATGTTTTTTGCTCATTTACTTTCAGAAATAACTTAGGTATATGTTGTTTACTTCCTTGAGTAGATAATTGCATACTTTTCATGGTTTTCATAGTGTTTTCTGCAAAAGTAGGATTAGTGGTTAACTAGGATTTCCTTAGTTTGATTTACATTTCAGTCTTCCTTTCTACAAGTAGAATAACATCAGTAGAGTAATCTATTTTTCCTTACATCACATATAAAGCTTCTTCTAGAATCCATAGAAGTTGGCTTGAGCTCCTAATGATTTTGCGTCGTCTGACCAAGTGACAACCTGTAGTAAGAACTAGTACTTGTGCATATAGCACCATCACTTCCAAGTTTGTTACGAACTACTGGGTTGATAAGAATAAAGCAGGCAACCCAAGAGTTGCAAAATTATTGTTGCAATACTAGTGCTCACCAAAAGGTAGCACGGGACAAACAGAAGAGTTATGCAAACCAGCACAAGGCCTTTAAGGAGTTTTAAGTTGGGGAGCATGTGTATTTGCACATCAAGCCCAAGAAGAGCTCCTTGAGGATTGGATCATGTGCTAATGGCACCATGGTATTGTAGGCCCTTTTAGATCCTTGAGAGGATTGGATCAGTGGACTACAAACTTGCACTGCCTTTGGCAGTGAAATTCCATGATGTTTTTCATGTTTCATTTCTTAAAAGATATTTAAAGGATGCTGATCACATTATTAATTGGTCTATAGCGTAGGTGGAGAAAGAAGGAGAATTCTAGCTGGAACCTCAGTGCATATTGCAGTGGAAACAACTCATGCTCCAAGACAGAGAAATTGAGCAAGTTAAAGTGCAATGGAAGCACTTTGGGCCTAGTGAGGCTACATGGGAGATAACTGATCAGAAGTGGGCTATGTATCCTTCATTGTTTTCCAGTGCAGGAAAATGAGTTTTTGGTATTTGTACATATTTATGTATGGTTGCTATTTAAAATATTGCCATGAGTTGTGTTATAAATCTCAAATAAGTTGTATGGTTTTCATGTTTGTTAGGATGGTTTTGCTTTTGAGCAGGTTGTTATTGTAAATACTACAACAAGTTGGGTTATAAATCTCTAAAGGAAGTATGCTTTTGAATTTCAACATATTTTCTCATTGTAAGTGTCATGAAACACCGAGGATAGTGTTCCATTAAGGGGGAGGGGTTTGTAAAAACCATGGGTTAAAAGTTCATGTAATAAAAGTTAATAAAGGAAAAATAAGACCATAGTCAAGGGATACTTATTCCAAGCTGAATGTTGGGAAAAATATCCAAGTGGGAATCACTTGATGTGTTTATGGCTAAGCGAAATTATAAAAGGCAATGGCTAAGGATTTTAAAAGGAAAAGAGGCACTAATTGACATTTTATTTATGAAAATAAAAGAAGTTAGGAGAAAAGGGAAGTGAAAGGTCACAGGTTTCATGTGAGGAAATTGAAGGAAAATAGAGGAAAAATGAAGAAATTAGAGGCATCAATATTAAAAACACATCAAAGCATCAGTTGGTAGCTTTTTGTTAGTTTAGTTTTGGAATTAGTCTAAGAGAGGAGAAGAGCACCAAGAGGAGAAGGAAAGAAATCAAGCGAAGGAAGGAAAAGAAAAGCAAAGGAAGGACAAGGAAAGCAAAGGAAAGTAAGGATCAAGCAAGGAAAAGTTGGATCAAGCAACTTCAACAGGAATACTTATAGGCAACAAGTTGCATATATGATTTCCTAGTTTTTTTTGTCATGCATGGTATGTGCATGTTGATATTTGGTCATTTTGTTGTCAATGGAATGGATTTTGTTGGGTTTCGGTAGTGGATTTTAGCCGTGCCTTTCCATTTTTGGATAGCCATGGTGTGATGAGAATTTTCTCAGTTTGAGCTTTGGATTGCGAGAAGATTTTGGATCCAGATGAGGTGGTCTCAAGAGAATTCCCAAAGGCCTAGGAATCCCTTGATCGGTAATAGTGAGATACACAGTAAAGCCTGAGGGCAAAAATGAGAAAAATCCCTCAAGGTATTGGAGAATAATTCTAAGGTGTCCAAGCTTTGTTTGGTTTTGTGATCTCAACACCAGTTTAGGTGAGATCATCATATGGTGAGGGTGGAGGTGGCTTAACCTCTGGATTCCCTTAGTGGTTTATGGATTGGTTTATCCAATGAGATCCCACATTCATGCTTAGAATATGGAATGAGGTTGATTGGATGAAGGAAAGATTTGGTTCAGCCAATCTATGGTTGAGTGGTAATTGGAAATCCTGAACTTGGTTGGAATTTTCCTATGTTTAATAAGAGCTAAGTTTCTCTTGCTTTTGATTGGTAAATGTACTTGTTATTATGTGGATTTAATGGTTTTTCTCTCATTGTTATTTATCTGGTTATATGTTGGTTATAAGCATGGTTATTTGACAATTCTTAGTCATGGCTTTCTCCATGTTTTTACTTGTAACTGAATGAATAATGAATGTAATACCTAATTGATGTTATGACAGCTAATGTAATAAGGTTGCGATATTTGTCGTTAAACCTTAGATAAGTTTTCAGATCTTTATGTTCATACTTGCATTCATGACCTGTAGTTTTCATGTTTACTAAGTGTTTGATGGAATGTCAGTCTCAGTTGGGGAAGGTCAGGTCAAGTCCTAGTTTCATTTTTGGTTTACAAGCATTCATCTCTGGAGTTTCATGGATTTCTAGGTGTTAGAACTCTATGATTTCCCTAGGCTAAAAAAGGAATTCCAGAGGTAACCACAAACTACTTTAGGCTAGAATCTAGCCTTTCTAGCCTGAAGATGGCTCTCTCACTTAGGGCACTCAACAAATATGATATTAGGCTAGGTTATAAGATCAAAGAGGTTTGATTTTTTAAACTTTTGTTTATAAGAAAAGAGGCAGGTCCATTGGGCATGGAGTCATGTCCAATTAGGTTTTTGTCAAGTGATATGATGGAAAAAGAGAGGGTTTCTCCATGGGGGCAAGGTAGGCAGATTTCGTGGTGGATTTTTTAGGTTAAATTATTGTAGAGGGTGAATGTATAATAGGTGAAAGACAACATATCATAGCATAAAAACATGGATGAATTCTACAATTTTGCTTTAAGCTAAAAAACGTTGATAACTGGGCAAACTAAAGGGATGTAAACACACAATACAACTTACAAGATAAAAGGAGTACAAACCACCAAAATTCTAACACAGGAATCCCTGCAAATCACCTTTTATTTCATTCATTCATTGTCCAAGCTTTCAAAAATAAAGTGCACAATTTTTTTTTCTCTAATCTCAACCTGCATAACCAGTTACAATGTTTTTATATTTTTACATCATGAAGGATTCAATATCCTATCCTATGTGGTCGAAACCATTGACCAAAACAAACTTTAACTAGATACATCAAAAATATAGTGCATATACTGAAAAATAGGAACAATTTTCATTACAACCAATCCAAGCCTAAAACATCACTAACTTGGAATATTGACAAATAAACATTAAATACAACTCCTAAGATAATTTTCCACCTATCTACATGATCTAAACCACTTCTAGAAGTCGAAAATTTGAAATTTGAAATGAAAAATGTTGATTGTCCAAACTCGCAGTGCATTAGGCATGTTGTAGTGTTTTTAGAGCACAAGTGTACCAAAAGACGCCCCCTTAGTAGTGGATTGTTCCCTGGAAAGGATCACAGTCAAAATTGGTGGTCTTAGTGGACAAAACATTGTAAGTAGTGGAAACAATGCATATAGGAACATAAACTAAACAAAGAGGTACATAAACAAAACAATGCTCAAATGGAGCAAACACATCAATAACATATGGAAAATTTACATTTATTGATTGTTAGCGGTAGAGGTTGAATACAATTATAATCTCAAACACTTGAAGAGAATTCTTTGAGCTATGGAGCTCAAACATCCTTAGCAAGGGGGTTTCTTTTCTCAATCTCTTTGCAAGTTCCTCCTCCCTCTCAAAGAAGTGTGAAGACTCTCCAATGGTGGATCCCTCTTCTCTCACTAAGATGTTGGGTTGCATAGAAGCAATATGGACAACATGTTATTGCTCTTCACCTCCTTGGCTTCAACATTGCAATGGTGGTTTTCTCAAACAACAATTTGGCCAGCATAACAATGTCTCATGCTTTGGTTCTCCCATGGCTTGTTTATATAGAGTTTTTTAATCTTCTTCCCTATCTTGGTACATGTATGATAAAGACACATGAGTAGGACAAAAGGATTCCATTGAGGGATACACGTCTCCAAGGCAACTAAAATTCAGTTGTACTGGATCGATCTCATGTAAGAGAGTTGGCCCCAAGTGTGTAAAGTGGTCCTAGATCATTGAGTCATCCTCTTCTACAACTACATGGATTTTGGAGGTTATGTTGTGCACGCGTGTTTATAGAAGAAATATATGCACGACCTTAAGTCATTTTCCTTTATAAACTTTGAAGCTTAGGAAAACTTTGATTTTTTTAAACTTCATAATGTAATCGGCAGGAAAAATGTCCACTTGTGCATTCTGTTGGACACTTTTAATGTCTTCTAGATTGTACTAGCAGGTCTACGATTTTTCGGTGTTAACAGTTTCCCCTTGATGTATGAGATTAGGAGCAAACACATAGTCAAAATGCATCAAATTTTTATTTCTTTTGGAGAGTCTAATCAACTTGTTGAGAGAGAGGATAGCTTGTTGCATAGATGAGTAGAGAAAAACCCCTTGACTGAGTATCAATGATACCCATGCTTTGGTGAAAACCTATAAAAAATAGTGTGTCTATATGATGTGGGCATGTCCCATGCTTGTTATGATGGCTAATCGGAACTGATTATAATCAGACAAACACTAATTTTTTTCCATTCAACGTGGTAGTTGTTGACATGTTGATAGTTGATGATGATGATTTTTGGCCCCCTTAAGGGAACTTTTTGGTCAAATAGGCATAATATGGTTCCTCTATGTCTAACTCCGATGAAGCACCGTTGATGGGTGTTACGGTATGCATAGGTCTTCGGTTGCAGGTACCTCCCCTGTATCATAATGTAAGCATTGTTGAATGGGGTGCTTAATGATGTGGGGTTCTTCGACTAAATGAATGAACTACAACAGTAACTAAGTACAACACCACCTTGACATGAATTCTCAAGTTGATGCCAAATTTCAAGGGGATTGATGACATCATTGGGCAATCCCTATTAGGGGGGAGCATCCAAGGTACTACCTTTTTCCTTGAATACATTTTTTGAATTAAATAGGGAAGGGGTGTCAACCGCCCAACATGGTGAGTCGAGAAATCAATGTGAGATATGAACAGATTGTAATAACTTGGGTTAGATAGGCATGATAGTGAGAGCTATCCATATTGGAGGATACAGATAAATATCCCAAGGTCAGAGCTTCATATGAAAATGGTGGCAGTCAAAACATGTTTTCTGATGATCCTGGATTCGGTAGGATTTCCAAGATGGGTGTAAGTGATTTTTTATGGACGTGTGATATGGTAGGTGATTTTCTGGTGAGTTGTGAGTAAAGGTAATTAGAGATTGTCGGTGGGTGAAGGCCTTGAATTGTAAAAATGGATGGGATATTTATTTATTTATTTATTTTTAAATATTTGTACACTTTCCAAATGAATATGGGGGTAGCTTGAATGTACATTCATGGAGACAGGTGCCCCATGATGACAGTAACCTGCATACACATGTGGTGTATCTGCTAAGGGCGGGGGCCCCATTGGTTGGTCTCTATGTTGGGTTGGCGATGCAGATGAAGTGATAAAAATGATCTACTGTAATATGGGTGGATGGTAGGCTTAAGCATGTGGTAGTGCATGTGTTTCAATTTGTCTGTGATCAAGGATGGAAGCCCAAGAATAGGGGAGGAAATCACGATGCAAAGAAGAGAATTATCAGGTTTATCTTCGATACATGTGTGTAAAATGACTCCCAAGCCTAGGGGGATGAACATGGATACCAACAGTGTGAAGGGGACTATGAACTGGGGTGATGCATTTGGGGCTCTATCGACCTATGTGGGCACTTACCATGTGTAGATAGAATGTGATGGTAAGTCTGGTTGATATGGTGAACCCTATGGTTAATGTTAGATATGTGATGGAAGGATATGCAAGGCAGTGGAGGAAGCCTACCATGCTAAGTGGAGGATGATACCTTAACTGTCGATTGCCACCAAGGGAACAAACTTGATGTGAACATGTCGATATCCTGCAACATTGAAAGCCAATACCCTAAGTGAAAACATCCATCTATCAAAATATGAAAACTGGAAAGAAGGATGTACAAAAAACATAGGAAGGCGCACCTGATGGGTTCTTTGAACAAGTGAAGCTAACGTTTCTTTTGCCTAACTGGGTAAGCATCAAGTGATGTGTCAGTGTGGTGCTCCATGATCAAAGGGTTGATATTGGGCATCTCAGAATATGGCCATACGGGAATATAACTATATTCTAGTGAAAAGGGTTTGTAGGAGGTTACCACTTTTGGGGAACATACTTCCCCCAGCGAGATATCTCCAACAGTGCCAGGTTTGATTGAAATATTCACCTTGATGGTAGGTGAAATGTTGGACATGTTCCCTTCCTCAAATGAATTAGGTTCTGGGATGGGATTTTTGAACCAATCGACCTTCCCTGGTGGGAGGAAATCTTTTAACTCAATGGCACAAATATCGTGAGTTTGTGCACTATCGGGAACAAATGTTTTTTCGGGTAGAAAAAATGAATGATGGTGCATGGCATCCCAAGGAAATTTGGATTCCATCATGGCTTCTATAATATCTTCATATGAGTGAAAACAAATATCTAGTGTTGATTTAGGTTGTGTCGGATCTTGAGGTTGGGGTTCAAACCTGGTTGTGTTGGGCGAAAAATAAGAATATAATTTTTTGGTTGATGTCATAGAACCAAGAGGGGTTGAAAAAGTGCAGATAAGATGGTTTAGCACCATCGATGATGTTACCACTAGTGAGGTGTATTTTTTGATCTCGACACCAAAAAATGATGAGCAAACAACTTATTCAAGTCGAAGACTATTAGGTGAGAATCGGTTGGGTCAATTGTGCCCAGAGAAGAAAGTAAGGTTTTTCGTTGGGATGGGCATGTTTGCAAGACCTCTAATGCTAACATAATTGATGGCGATTGTGTTAATTCATCAACTATGATGTAGCTATGAGCAGCTTTCGAGTTGTTTCTTGTGCGTTGTAAAGGTCCTTTGACCATTTTCGGCATGGCTTATAGAGAAGTTTGAGTGATGGTCAATGGCCCTGTAGGTATTTCAATAGCTAAAGTCAATGGATTGAGCTCTAGGGGAGCTTCATAACTTCAATTCCTTATTTGAAAAAGGATATCTTCCCCCGTAATGAAAATATTGTGACTAGGGGCATTATGGAGGTTCCCTCCAGATGGATTAGTTTGGGGAGTTTGTTGTTGGGTCTTAATAACTCCCTAATAGGGGAAGGGGTCTAGAATCACTGCAGCTTGTTGACCATCTTGCCCCCTATTGTATTGTATCCTTTTTAATTTAGGAGGTTGAGGATAGTGGTGGGTATAATGACTGTACTCTCCACAGATAGCGCATGCATGATTAGTCTGCAAACTAGTGTTCTTGCCCTATTTCTGTGCAGTATTGTTGGTCGTATCATTGTTTTGGTTTTGGTTGGGGTTATCCCTTCCTAGTTCCCATAGGGGTTGTTGTTGATTGCTTCCCCCCCTCAAGTTCTCCCTTTAGCTTTCTCTTTGGTTTTGTCGTAGAAGCGTTGGAAGGATTAACTGAATTTATCTGTTCCTTCAGTTGTTGTTGTGAAGCGAGAGAAGGTTGCACGAGATTCACCCATGTATTATTTTGCATTAGCGGGATGTTATATTATTGTGCTAGGAAAGGATAATATTGATTTCTTTTTCCCTATTTAACATACTAACTTAGGGGAGCAGACATATCTTCCATACTCCAAGAGGAGTATTGGTTTCCCTAAGGGGGAATATATGATCCTCCTTGAGGGGGTTGGTATTGGTTAACCTTCGTGACTATATCCTGCATAGGTGCAGGTTGACAATTTTAGTACCCTGAATGTTGCAATGGTGGTGTGTTATGGGTAGAATCATATGCTTGGCCATTGAACGAATACCTAAGGTATTTGTAGTTGTTTCCATGGTGATTTTGGGATAGGGACCCAATTAATCCATCAACACCACTTTCTGTACTTGGGATCTCTTTATAAGTTTGGAGACATGGGGCATCTAGAGGCACATGATAAATGTACCCATATTGGGTATATATAAGCTCCAGCTACTGGGCTTTACTAATGGCTTCTTCCTCTATTTGTGGGGATGAATTTTCCACGTCCTTAGAGGTTTAAGATATGATGTATCCCAGGAATATGTTCAAGAGGACTTTATCTTCAAACTGGGTTTTGCACAGGCTATGGCATTTTTGCCATTCATGGAGGTGATCCGAGATGTGAGTAGCGGGTGTTTTTTTGAAGTTGGTTTAAAGTTCCAAACCGTAATAATGGCGAACTGGGAGCTAGAAGAAGGTGAGGAAAGTAGTAGCTAATGAGCTAAGGTTCCCGTGCGATGCAGAGGGTTGGTCCACATATCATTTCGCAGTGAGCCCAATTAGGGTGTGTTGAAATAGTCGTAATCTAATAGTATCTTCTATGATACTATTAGACGAACACCATAGGTGAAATGTCATGACATGGTTTCCTGGGTCTTTTCCCTGTTTTCCATCGAACTTGGGAATGTCTGAAGGGAGCTTGGTGGGCATATCTGGCCAATTTTGGCCATGGGCAATCAGGTCATTGGTTAGCTTTCTTAAATCTGATAGGTTTAGTTAGGCTAAGAATAGGATCTGTGCATTACCTACCATCGTAAAACGATTATGGACAACTATATGCAAGGGAGTCCTCTGTGGGGATGTCATGGGAGAATTACCTTGATGGGTATCTCGAGGACTATCTAGAGGAGAGGTGTGTGTGCTCCCAAAGGGGGTAGCATGTGGGGATCCTCATGGAGTGGTGAACAGTGTACTTTACTGAGGAGGAGTTCTAAGCAAAGATGTACCAATAAAGGAAGACCCAATAATGGTGGCTGAGTGATGTCCTCTCCCCCTAAATGGTGGGAGTCTTAGCACACCTCCCGGCAATGGGGGGAGGTTTAAAAAATATCTAGATCGGTGGGGAGTCATGGGGTCCCCTATTGCATTAATTTGGAGTGTGTGCTACTTTTCGTTTGGTGAGGGAACGAGATAAATATCAACGCAATTGGATCACATGCATAAAACAAAGTAAAAATATAAATGTTTTATTTTCCTCTAACTTAAAGCATGTAATAAAGAAAACAAGAAATAGGTTTCTGTTTGTTGTGTATGGTAAAAAGTCCTATGAAGACCTAATCATCTTGTCCACTATCAGAGTAACTAGGCCTTTCGAATATATCCTTTGATGGGTCTTGGGGCAACGTCCCGAAAGAACTGTCGACGCCTTCCAATAGTCGAAGAATCAAACAAGGTAATGGTAATGAGGCTCAAGTGTTCCCTACACCGTCACCTATAAGGAAAAGATGCCCTAGATTTGGTCACTAAGTACCTTCATACCATGTGAACATTCGATTCTTTAGCTTCTTAGTAATAAGTAACCAATAACGAGCACTAGATGGGTTAGGTAGCTCCAAAGAGTATTGGACACACTAGACCTAAGCCAAACCCCCTCTGAATCTAGCCTCTTCCATGCTTGGGTATTCTTTTCCGTGGGATGATTGAAGGATTTTAAGCTCCCTAAGAAGTCAACAACTATGTCTCAATGGTGTAACATGACCATGGCGGCTTATGGGATGCCTACCCCCAATGGTCATAACCTGAAATATAAATTTTTTGGTGGCCCCTATGGGGAAATTTAAATGGTTCAAGTTATGGTTGTTTTTAAGGAGTCTTAATTCACTTATGGAGCAATTTTGTAAGCCAAAATAGACTATGTACCCAAAGCTCCAAAAAACTAGAGGCTTTCTTGAGTACAACATATGAAGGCTTAGTGGGTGATGCAAGTGAACATATAAAGTGTGCTAAGATGTGGATAGGCGATGATCATTTTCAATATCCTTCTAATTACGCTGAGTGTTGATTTTTCCTTGCATGGAAAAAAGAAATATATTTTTGGATTATGGGCCACTTACTTTTTTCCTATTAAACTATGTGGATTTTAATAAGGGAGATGGAAATTCAAATGTTTTCGAGAAGGTTTTCATATGCAATCCCAGGTTCATCTAAGAGACAAAAGGGAAGAAGAGATTACTTACTTTCTCTACTAACATTTGCTCCTAGTCCCAAAAAATGCTTTAGTTACTAGAAATATCTGTGGATAATGAGCCACTTAATTGCTTCACTAATTAAGCTATGTGATTTGCAGAAAAATTAAGAAAAATAGTTTGAAAACATATGTGGATTTTGGCCACTTACTTTTCTCCCTAATTAAGCTATCTGAGTATTTTTCAAATAAATAAAAAACTCTAATTGCTTGACAAATTATGGTTCATCAAGAAATCGGGGGTACTAAATAGAAAATATTGAATGCAGAGGTGAAGGAAATTCACTAAATGTTGCCAATCACCTGAGAAAAATGAAAAATACAAGGCTTTTCTTTGCTTTTTGTTTACTGTGTGGTTTTCTCAGATACAAATGCACACGCGTGGTTTTTTCAGAAATAGATGCATGCTCTCGTCTGTTAGAGGAAAATGTGTGTGGGCAAGAAAGATCGGAAAAAAAAATAAAATACTTCCGCAAACTCAGAACAGATCCTGGGGGTCTATAAAAAATCTAGGGAGGTGAAGAATACCTTGTAGGATGGTTGTGTAGAGAGAAGGTCCTACAAGAACAATCTCTATATTAACAAAAAGGGATCAGTATGGTTGTCATTCCTGTTGTAGTGTTTTTGGAGCATAAGTGTACCAAAATATACCCCCTTAGCAGTGGATTGCTCCCTACAAAGGATCACAGTCAAAATTGGTGATGTTAGTGGACAAACTTAAATAAAAACACCATTGTAAGTATTGGAAACAATGCATACATGAACATAAACTAAACAAAGAGGTGCATAAACAAAACAATACTCAAATGGAGCAAACACATCAATAATATATGGAAAAATATCCCTTTATTGATCGTTGGTGGTAGAGGTTGAATACAATTAGAATCGTAGACACTTGAAAAGAATTCTTTGAGCTATGGAGCTCAAAAATCCTCAACAAGGGGATTTCTTTCCTCAATCTCTTTGCAAGTTTCTCCTCTCTCTCAAACAAGTGTTAAGACTCTCCAAAGGACGATTCCTCTTCTCTCACTAAGATATTGGGTTGCTTAGAAGCAATATGGCCAACATACTAGTGCTCTTCACTTCCTTGGATTCAACATTCCAATGGTGGTTTTCTCAAATAGCAATTTGGCCAGCATAACAATGTCTCATGCTTTGGTTCTCCCATGGCCCATTTATATATAGTTTTTTTAATCCTTCTTCCCTCTCTTGGTACATGTATGATAAAGACACATGAGTAGGATAAAAGGATTCCATTGAGGGTTGCATATCTCCAAGGTGACTCGAATTTGGTTGTACTAGATCAATCTCATGTCAGAGAGTCAACCCCAAGTATGTACAGTGGTCCCGAATCACTAAGTCATCCTCTTTTACAACCGCATGACTTTTGGAGGTTATGCCATGTGCGCATGTTTATCGAAGAAATGTATGCACAACCTTACTTGATTTTCCTTTATAAACTTTAAACCTTAGGATAAATTTGGTTTGTTTTAAACTTCATAATGTATTCGACTAGAAAAAAAGTCTACCTATGCAGTATGCTGGACACCTGTAATGTCTTTTGGATTATACTAGCAGGTGTTCGATTTTTTAGTGTTAACAAGGTAGTTTCGTAGCAAAAGGAAATAGATTCCATGCTCTATACGATTACGTCCCGTTTCTATCAAAATGAAGAAAATACTCCTATGATGGTGTTGAACCTTCTAAGTAAGATTCAAAATTCCTGCAGACCTCCCTCTGACCTATTCCCCACTTTTGCAGTAATATTGTCTACTTTCGCAATGCCTCCAAAAACTAAACAAATAGTGACTCCTTTCTTAATATAAATTGTTCGAAATATCAATGTAGATGCTAGAACCTTCATATAACTCCCTCAAGACAACAAAAACTTTCAACTTCACTATTATACCATTATCAAAATTTATATAAAAAGTGCAGCAAGCCCCTTGCTACATTTTTGTAAATTTCATCAAGATTTAACCTTTTTGATCTTTTTAGCTAGAAAACAAAGTTTCAAGGTTGAGTTGAGCTTTCCTACTAGAGATTCACCTTTGTACTAGCCTTTGCAAGTATGTCTAACTTGCCCCTTTTCCTCTTCCTTCCAGATCCCTTGACTTCAGTGAGCTTCTTCTTTACCAATATGAGTCTTCTTTTTAAGACCAAATTTTGTACATATAAATTTCTCACTTGCCTATGCAGAGGAAAGGTCCACTTCATTTTGTTTTTATCCCTACCAAGGACTGGTTCAACAAGTTGCATTTGTTTAAACAAATTCAATTTATCCCTATGATCCTTCTTTGCAAGTTGATCTACATGGTGTTGTATCCCTTCAAGTTGTTCCAGTAGCTTCTCAAATTCTTTCTACTCATAAAAAACCATAGGTTGAACAGTCTCCTTTACATGCATTTTCACCTTGATAACAGACCTAGTTCTAGGTCTCCTTGAATGCTCAACTGGCTCCTTCAAGTCTTCGACATCAATGACCATTTTTCCTTTTCCATTGGAAACATGTGCCAATGTTTCATTTGATGGCTCCCCTCCACTAGGCTAAATAGTATCTTGTGATATTTTATGTCTAAGTTCCCTATTCTCCTACTGCAAATATGTTATTTTCAAATGGGCCTTGTTTAACTAATATTGTAAATCCCTAATTTGTTGGTCCCCTTCATCAATTTCCACTTCTTTTTGTGTGCTCTCTGATTCCATAACTTGAATAATTGAATATGGAGGATCTACAGGAAATCTCTTGGCTACAGCTCTTGTTCTTGGTACCCTTGCCACCTTTTCTACCTCAAGTGAGAAATGTAGCTTCTTAGCACTTTTTTTGTTAACTTATTTTTTTTAGTCAAGGATTTTTTTACTGATCTTCTTGTTGCAAGTGAATCTTCTTTAATCACAACTAAAGGGGTGTCTTTCTTGGTCTTTTGACTGCTTGAAGATTGTGTTGCCCATCTTGAAGAAACCAAAAACTCTTGCCATGACTGCTTCTTCTTTTCAAGATCCTTCATTACTAGCAATTTAGTTAATGAGAAATGAAATAAACTGACTTCAACTTGACTTCCCTTTGTTTGAAATCGTTCAATAATCTTACATAGACTCCTAAACAGATAATAGGGAATATTTAAATATTTCTTGCTATTAAAATGCATTAAGATCCTAATGTGAAAGTGATATAGCTTACTGAACCTCCCTTCACAATTGAAGTACCTTTGAATCACCTCCAACATCTTGTTATGGTGATCTTGTAAATAACTCCTTGGGACAGTTAAACCATACCCTTTTTGGTGTTTTGGCTTGAGAAAGTCCTTGAAATCAACCAAATCAAAATCCATTTCTTTGAACCATTCCTCTCCACTTAAAGGTATCTTGGTCACCTCAGTTATTAATTGAGTTAAGATTGGAAAAGTTAGACTTCCCACCTTTGCCTGCACACTATCAAAACCTCTAGAAAATTCCTTTGTCAACTGCAAACGATACCCCTAAATTTTCTCACAGAACCGCATACACTCTACCTATTCAAAAGCAATTATGATGGTTGGATCTGCATTGATGGTTATGATATCATGTGGTTCAAAACGCACAATGGCTCCCCCTTTGTGTTTTTTCCTTCTGGAGTTGACATAGTTTCTCTTTTGCAACAATGAACAACTTAAGGTTATGGACAACTTTTTTGCGTAATAATGGAGGTTTTATGGTATTTGAGATATTTTGACAATGTTTAAGATATAATCTAGGAACTACACCAAAACTTACACTTGTAGACTTTCTCAGGAAAACCCTATATAACTTAGAATTTGATAATTGTTGGCAAGAAATTAAACTAGGGACAGACGCAGCGCACAAGCTAGAAACACAACACTAAATAAATTTGACCCTTTTTAAAACACTTTGAGCATAAACTTTGAAGGAAAAAACTATGTTACAGTCTAAATACCAAGGCACCTATTGCATGCAAGGGCTCACACAGCGAAAAGGTGGATTGATAACGAGAAAAAAGGAATATGATCCACTGTGTGGAGTTGCAGTAAGCTAGGATAAAAGCGTAGTGCATAGGAAGAAAAACGCAATGAATTTCAGAACAGAAATGACAGTAAGTTTATCCTTATTGCAAGATTTAGATGACTTATGTTGGCTTTTAAATGTAATCTCAGAGTTCTTTCAAGACTAAATGTTAGGCCCCTATACTACTAGTGTCACCCCTTATTGTTATTAGTACAAACCACTTATTATATTGATGTACCCATGTGGTGCCCATATTGTTACTATTGTGCCCCATAGAAGCCCACTATTAATATTATTGTGCCCTTACATTATTATTGTTATGTCGGCTCTGGTAATGTTATGACCCCTTAGACTCCTATATATAGAAAGGAGGTCTTTTCATTTGTATCATCCAAGAATTGTTCATTTATGTAATGTAAAGGAG
>APFE031057412.1:34713-48855 GCA_000404065.3 Pinus taeda | reverse complement strand
CGCTTGTTGTGGATTGTTCTTTGTTTGTGCAGGTGTCCATGCGTGGAACGCGAGGATAGTGATCGGCCAAAGCTAGAGGACAGGAGCGACGTTTCTTCCACGACGAAAAGCGTTGGATTTGAGGTAGGCCTTTATGACCAACTTTTTGATTATGCAATTAGGAGCTTGCATGCAGCGTGTTTGATTGTTGCTAGACCCCTATAGGGCTAGTGGGATCGCCTCTGTCCGCAGAGGGGATTTACCTTCCACAACAATGACCAATAATCCACATGCATGCAAAAACTAGTGAGGAAAATATATATGCAACTTGGTACCCGCAAGCCAAATCTGTTGTAGCTGTTGATCCCGATGTCCTATTATGCTTTCTTGCTCCAAAACTCCAAGTATGCCACACTCCTCCAAGAGTGCTCCAAGAAACTCTAAGTGTCCAAGAGTATGAGAGAGAGAGAATAGAGAGAGAGCTCCAAAATTGAACTGACAAAAGTTTGCGAATTGATCCTTAAAAGCCTTTTTATTAATGACGCCTCTATTTTCTTCATTTTCCATTATTTTCCTTCATTTTCCTCCTCACATGTAACTTGTGACCTTTCACCTCCTTTTTCTCCTAATTTCCATTATTTTCATAAATAAATGTGCTAAAAATTCTATTTTGCCTTTTCCAAAGCATTAGTCATTGCCTTGCCAATTTTCTTAGCCATATTAACCGAAATGAACATCCACGCTAGGATGTATTGCTCAACATTAAACTTGGAATAAGTGTCCCATCAACCATGGTTATTATTTTTCCTTTATTAACTTTTATTACACGAAATTTTCACCAGGGATGTTACAGTTTGGATCCTGCGAGGCATGATTTTCTCATTAATGAGCTTTCCTTCAATGTTAGTCTGTGAGGTAGGGACATCCAATCCTCCCGGAGCCATACAATCCATCTTCAAGCCGATAGTGCGAAAAGAGTGTGCCGACTTCATACCACATGCACTAGGTAATACACCATGTTGTGGGCATTTATGATGCATCGAGAGGTGAAGGATAATGTATTCATGCAAATCGTCTTCTTGCCACGCATATGGTCGATTTTGCTAACTGTTTTACTCTGCTCCCTTCTCAAGGACTGCCACCTTAGTGGCCATCCATGATTTGTGCATGTCCATTATTATCTCCCCAGCCAAAAAGAATTAACGTCGATGTTTGTTTGCTGTAATTGAAATCAACATTAGCCGGTTTTCGGTAGGCACCCCCATCGGGGAAGAAACCATGCTATATAGCTAAACATAAAAATTTTTCTTTGGAAATTTAACATTTTCTCTTCCAACTTAGAGTTCCTCTATTGAAGCTCATTGGCCTTCATTTTAACTTGTTTAAACCATCATAGATCCATCTTAATTATGGATCTAACATGAGTTGAGAGGGATCTAATTTCTTCACATGCAATTTTTTTTATGAGCAAACATTATTTAAATGTTTGTTATTTTTTTTTTTATAGATTTTTAAATTTTTTTTTTTGGTCCACGTGAGAAAAATTTCAACTTTGATGATGGACAGACAGGGTTACACATCATACTGGGCTGTAGAATGAGCCTTCTTCTTCCACTTCCTCACTTGTTAAGAAAACACTCTATTTCTCAGCCATCTACAACTATTTTCCCAACTCAAAAAACCATAAACAAAAATCCCAAACATCCAGAAAAGCTAAAATCACAGTGATCAATCACTGGTATGATTTTATTAAAACGCTACATGAAAAAACATTAATTTGCAACGTGTTTAAATTCATGTGTAATTACACCGAAGCTGTCCCTTTATGGAATTGGCTGGGAAAAAACTATTCATCCCAACCAATCTTGGATCTCTATTTCCATCTTCCTGTCGAGTGAAAAATTGACACGTGGAAAGGGTTTTGCGAACTTGCCAACAATTTTATGTTTAGTTGTCGTTTCACATTTATTTGGTGAGCGACTTCCACAATTCATCATCTACATTGTCCATGATTGGTGAGTGGTTTCCAGAGTCAGTCATCTCTATTGTCTACCTCATGGACCACCAGTGGCTCGGGCAGTGCGTGCCATGAATTTCATTGTGCGAGTTCCTGTAGCTTGAATTATTTGGAAACCTTGCAATATTTTTCTGTGGTTGCAGGAATGTGCTCCTCAAGTTAGTAGAGATAATGCTCCATATTGTTTTTGGCTCTGATTGTGGCAGTGAAGCCCTCCCTGGGGTTATGCCAGAGTGGCATTTCTCCATCCAGAACCCTACGACCATCTTGAAGGAGATGGTTGCGTCTTGCGGCACCAACTTTGAGTTTTTAATCCAGTCAAACCCAATGTCATGCCTCATCGTTCCATAATTATAATTCATGGAACAATTCAATAGCCATTAATTCTTCCATTAGTCGAAATTGCTAGATCCAAAGACCAAATGAGGAGTTATGATTAGTAACTGTAGAGTTGTGTGAAATTGCATACTGGCTTAACTGTAGATCTTCCCACTCTCACACGGCCACATGCTCGAAGAATCACAGTAAATTGAGAGGTTGTATCTCATTGATGTAACGCAATCTTGACAATGAAAACAATCCTGCCAATGAAAATAATTAATTCATATTAACGTCAATCATGGATGAGTAAATGAGAGAGATATATCAAATAGATAGATTCAGGGGGTATTATGCCTAACAAAATAGATAAATTAATGAGCAGATTATACACCTACAGTTTCGTGCATTATATTAGCAAAGAAGGTGAAGGAGGCAGCGAGCGAGGTCTCCTTTTTTGTCATCGCTGGAACCAATGATGCCAAATACATAATATGCATCGACAACTGCAATAAAGGTTGTGTAAGTGTAGAATATTTTTCCCTCACAGGAGTTAGTAGTGGAGGAAAGGCTATTTCAGATTTGTCGAGCCTGAGAGGCCATTTTGCTTCCTTTGGCTCATTCGATCCTCTACCAAGATCCTAACCCTACAATCAATTTCATTTCCTACACTTCCGATTTCATTTTTCCAGTTCGTCTTGCATTCACATATTTGCTAGAGAAATGCTCATCTCCCCCTCAACTTATAGACCACACTGAGGCACTCCTCGACAACAACCAAATCGCTGGTATGTAACATCCCGGTTATTAAATTCCATATCAGGCGAGCATGCATACATTCTCAGATCTTTGATTCCACAGGAGTCTAACCTTAGAAAGGACTGAGAATTTTTAAATATGGGGGTGTTGAAACCATAGAGAGTTGTGGTGGTTTCTTCAGAGATGAAGTTGCAGAGTTCTGGTGCCGCAGTGAAGTTGGCTTGACGATACCCATTTTCTCAGCTTCAAGATCGCTCGAGAATGTTATGCTACTCACCAACTTCTTGTAGGTGTGCGAGATGACATAGATGTCCTTGACACTTGTGTTGTAGAAGGTGGGAGTCCAGTAAGGTAGAGGGTCGGGAAATCTGGCATACAGAGCGAATCCTACGACTTCCATTACAAGACTGTAAGGGGCCTCAGATTCATCCTTGTCTGAAACGTGGCTCACCATTTTCTTCACCCTCCTAATGTTTCCCACTAAGAGACTGTCAGTCGGGTGATCAAAACTCTCCCATATTGTTTTATTATTTTAGTCATAGAGCACCAGGTTGTCGTTGTTCTGGAGTTTGATTCCCACAATGCCCTTGTTGGAAGTGTCTATGGATCAAACCACGCGGTTGTCTGCGTCGGAGAGGAGGAGGTTCTCGTTAGTGGCGTAATTGGCATTCTCTCAGATGAGATCGTTCCTGTTAGTAATCCAAGCAAACCTCATGGTTTCTAATTTTCCATAGTGGCTCATCTGAATGGCGAGGCTGTAGGCATTGGGCGTGGTGTTGAAGAAACAATCTAATCTTCGAGCATTGTATTTGATAGTTAAATCTCCCAACTCCCCTGAGCTCACAAAAGAGAAGGCTCCATTCACATTGTAAACTTTAAAGACCTTGAATTTTAGGCTTTAATATTTAAAGACTTTAAGTTTTAGCCTTTAATGATAAAAATTTCAACATTGATGGTAAATAAAAAAAAAGTAGTAAATTTTATAATAGCGAAAAATATAAGTGGTAAATAAAAAAATGGACAAATGCAATGTCTAACAAAGACAAATACAATGTCAAACAATTTTTATTATATGTAAATTGTTGGGTAGATTCTTTTTTCATTTTTCCCAACAAACTTATTTTTCTATCTTGAATTTTCAATCTTAATATTATATTTATATATATATAATATATGTTTCAAAATAATTTTATTAGTATATATTTATTTAAATTTTACTTTTAAATTAAAATTAAGTTGTTATTATTTATTTTTAATGTTTTTGAAAAAGAATAATAATAATAATAATAATGATAATTTAATTTTAAGGTTATCGTTAAATTAGATATTAAATTGATATATCAGATTTTTTCATTTAAAGTTTAAAGTTCTATATATTTTAATCCTCTTTGTATTTGAACCTATAACATTTTACCAAAGAAACACATACTCTTAAATGTTGTTTAAATATACTAAATTTCTCTCAATTATATTTATACTTTGTTAATATGAATTTGAGATTTATAATTTCTCTATTCCACATACAAAAATTATATATGTAAAATAAACAATTCAATAATATGAAAATTTTCCAAACTATAAATGCATATCATATACTTGGTATTCCTTCATATCAAGAGTGATGAGTGTTTACTTATTATTTCAAATTAAAAATGGGGAAAATGTTTGCTCACTCATTATTAAATAAAAGTAAAGCATCAGGAAAAAAAATATTAACAATATTAACATTCAAGCAATGAGAAAATTATCACATCAATTAAATAACTCACTTTCATTTAAATTAAATATTTCCATTTAAAAGAATATATTATAATTATTTTATTTTTTAAATATAATTATATTTTAGGTTATTTATAAAAGTTTCCCATTAATCAAATTCACTTTTAATTAGCATTATTTTAAAAAAAAAAAGATTTAAATCTTTATATTAATAAAAACTTAATAACCTTATGTTTTACAATTATATCACATATTTAAATTACTAAGAAATAAGAAATAAATATGCATCACTGTAATATGATATTGAAAATAAAACACTACAATATGACATTGAAAATAAAATATAAATAAGTGGGATCATGCAACAAATCGATTAGAGAAATCATAAATTTTTTTACAAGAAAATAGTTCTTATTTTATTAAAAGATAATGAATTAGCTTCATAGTGGAACTAAGAAAGGTACATGGGTTTTACATAGGTTGATTCTGAGTCGTGTATTCTTGGTGCTAGCATATTAATAAATATGATAAGATTTACATTAAATTATATAATTTTAAAGATTTCCTTTAGGTGCTTAGGGGATTTTTAGGTAGAATGATATAAAATGTTTAAATTAAATGGGCTTAATTTTGATTTTTTAAAACCAATTTATAGCTAGATCATAACTTAACCAATTTTTTTATACTACACAAAATATCTAAATTTTTGGTCAAGTTCTTATCGAAATGCTTCGACCATTCTTAAGATAACTCCCACACAAAATTGCTTTAACTAATTATGATGAAGTCCCGCCTTAAAGATAACTCCCACACAAAATTTCTTTAACTAATTATGATAAAGTCCCACCTTAAATCAAGCGAGGATTCTTAAGATAACTCCTACACAAAATTGCTTTAACTAACTATGATAAAGTCTCACCTTAAATATGTGTTCAACCTGAGACGTTATTGGGTATTTTTTTGTTTAGGAATGACCATCCCTGACATAAAGACTTCTTAAATACAGTTAACTTACATGGTCACTAGTTATTCTGGGACCCTCGCGAGTTGTGCAAAGGCAAAAGTACTTCCAGAAATTCGAGAAAGAAAGAAAACAATCAATTATTTTAACGTCCATGATGCTAAAGATAGCCTATGGGACGTCACTAGTTATTCTGGGACCCGCATGAGTTGTGCAAAGACAAAAGTACTTCAGGAAATATGAGAAAGAAAGAAAACAATCAATTATTTTAACATCCATGAGGTTAAAGATAGCCTATGGGACAAACCCGTCACTAAATATATTACCCCAAGAGCTAGTTGCCAAAATATATGCATAACCTTCTGTGTTGTCTTTAAAGGCCTCAAGCAACATCTATCAAACAACATTGGCACAATTGTGACCCTGAGTAACATCTATCAAACAACATCGACACAAGTGTAAGACGCTTGCAAGCCTAAATACATTTCCTCCCCTCCGTCCTCCACCCTTTAGATTGCTATCTTACTTTTGTTGCAACAATATTCTATTCTTTTGGTGTATCTTTGCACTTTTAAAAATAATGGCTAATTTATGCTATAATTTAAAATTATGTGACTTTATATAATGTGTAAAACAATCTATAAATATTATTAATTAAGTAAACCAGAAAACTACACTATCATTAAAGCCATATCTTTCGGAGATACTTTGGAAAAGAAAACCATCAATAAAAAAATCAATAAAAATCTGGAGATGACTAAAAGAAATCGAAATTTAAGTTGAATGCTTATGGGATTATTTAAAGATCGCTTTCAACAATGAGGAAAGAGGCAAAATATATATGGTAATTCAATGTCCATCATGACATTCAGCGTTGTTCATATTTTACATCCTCCTCGTCTTTTGAAAATAAAATTTATTTTTGAATTTTTCTATTTTATATATATATTTAAATTTTATAAAGGTGGTTAAAGGAATTTAGTTTAAATGGTATAGTTTGGTTTTTTAAAGATATGTTGGTTTTTTGGTATTTATTGAATATTCGTTTTATTTAGTGGAATAGTGGTTTTTGCAGCATTTATAAAATATTAGGTTTATTAGTAAATATATTGGTTTTATTAGCCAATTTAAATTTCGGTAACTTAAAAAAAAAAAAAATCTAATATCAAAAATATTAGTGAAAATAAATTCTACACAATCAAAAACCTTTAATGCATCCAAAATCTTAAAACTTAATAACTATAACCAAAATTACGCAAAATTTACATTATTTTTTATTTAAATTTATAAACTATCTCATTTCAATTTTTAATTTAAAATATACTCAATCAGTATAATAATTCTCGCAGGTCAAAAAATAATTAAAATAATTAATATAGTATCGTGGTTAATATGGAGTTGTCTATAATGCGATTTTTTGAGATTCCGGTGACGGAATCCGGCAGAAGAAATGAGGTTAAATCTTGATTTTTAGCAGTTAAAATGGTTTTTTAACTGCATATTTGGATTCCAGCGCCCTGAAAAACCCTTGGGAGCCATTGATTGTGCAGAAACTAGCTATCAAACTTGGATTCCAATAAATTGCTGCCGGATTTTGACCAGAAAAATCCGCTGAAAAATCTTTCAAAAAGTCGCGTTATAGACTACTGCGGTTAATATTACCATTACTCTGAAAATTAAAATTAAACTGTATCACGGTATTAAAAAAATTTAAAATTAAAATTAAACTGATAGTCTTTGAAAGTCCGCAGCCGACGACCCTAACTAAAGCGTCCCACGTTACACGCACATGTAACCCACTCAAAGAAATCTTTAGCAAGTGGCCGACCAAGGCGGGGCCTGAAGTGCATTAAGTTGCAGTCCCACGTGATACGCACATGTAAGTTAACCTACTCACTCAAAGAATTCTTTAGCAAGTGGCCGACCAAGGTGGGGCCGGATAGCGCAATTCACTGGATCTTCATCGAAAATGATGAGCACCGATATTCCGACATGAGGACTTTTTAGTATTATTTTTTGGAATTTTTTGGTAAGTTTTTTTTTTAAATTTTTTTTAAAATAAGGTAAAAATTTATTGAAATCAACAGATTGAGTCATTTTTGTAAAATCTAAATACTTTTGCAAAATCTAAGTACTTTCAAATTTTTTGAATGCTAAATCTATATACAATAAAAAAAAAAATCAATTTAAATAACACACATAAAATTTCACTTCAAAAATTTCCATCATCAAAATCAAAGCACCAAAAAAATTCAACTGCCAATCTGAGGAATGCGTTCGTATCTACAGAGTTTGATCCTGCTTTCTTTCTACTAACTATCTCCTCCATCCGATCCATCGTTGCTGGCGGTCTTTATAAGAGAGCCGAACAGTTTATAACATGGGATGTTAACATTTGTTGTATCAGCGAGAGATAAATTAATTGGTGACCATTTGTTGATCAGTGAGAAAGAGAACAGCATTTCACTTGTCAATCTGCCCCAGCGTTTTCCTTCATCTTTATCGTCACTCGTCAATCTGCCATCTTATTTCTCTGTGGATCACTGCACTGCATTCATAATAATGGCTCTCACAGTCGCTGCCGCCTCCACCTCCATCTGTAACATGATATTATCAATAATGGCTCTCAGAGTGGCTTTCGCCTTCACCTCCATCTTTAATATCATATTAATTCTGTGTATCGTTGCATCCATAATAATAATGGCTCTCACACTCGCTTCCGCGTCCACTTCCAGCTCTGCATCTGCCCCTAGTAATTACAGGTATGATGTTTTTTTAAATCATTACGGCGATGATGTTAAAAATAACTTCGCCAGCCATCTATACCAACGGCTTCGTTCCCACGGATTGCAAGTGTTTCTCGACCAGCCGGAAATGCAGCGCGGAGAAAAAATAGTGCCTCAAATAGAAGGAGCTATAGCAACCGCATCCGTGCAAGTCGCTATTTTCTCCCCTGGATACGCAGCGTCAAGATGGTGTCTTGACGAACTCGTCCTCATGTTGAGGTCCGAGGAGTCGGGTGCCGCCACCGTCATTCCAGTGTTTTTCAAAGTTAAACCTTCTGAATTACGATGGACAAATGCCGGAGCAGAGGGGTTGTATGCTGAAGCAATTGCTAATCATGAAAAGAAGAAAAGATACACTCCGGCAAGAATTGCGGTTTGGAGGGAAGTACTGGCAAAAGCTTCAAACATAAGCGGTTACGAGCTGGAGAGATGTAAAGGGTTGGTACTATTCTCTCATTCTCTGTATTAGCATAACTGTACTGATAAACAAAGCAAAGCTTCAAATACTAATGCAGTTCTTACTCTCTTGCCAATAACCAGTGACGAAGGCGACCTCGTCGAACAGGTAGCGCGACAGGTGCTGAAAAAGGCTAGACTGCCACCATTGCATGTAGCAACACATCCAATTGGATTGGATGAAGAGCTACAAGAGTTTGAAAGGACGGTGTTATTGAAGAAGCAGCAAAACAGAGGGCCACCCATTATTTTGATTACGGGTTCTGGTGGGGTGGGGAAAACCACCCTGGTAAAAGAGTTTTTTAACAGAAACAGATCACATTACGAGCGGTGCTGTTTTTTGGCTGAGGTAAGGGACTCTGCAGTGAGAAACAATTTAACTTCCCTGCAAGGTCAACTGTGTAAGGACTTGAATGGAGTGACTTTGGAAATGCGCAACATTCCTGAAGGTATAGGCAAGTTAGAGCATTATTGCTCCCGTTCTCAATCTCTCGTCATTTTAGATGACGTGGATAGTAATGAACAGTTGGATGCACTGTTATCACCCGTGAAGAACCGCCTTCCTTCTAGTAGTCTAATTTTAGTTACGTCTCGTGATAAGAGTCTTCTTAGTAAACATGCAGGGATAGAAGAGTGCCCCATTTACCATATGAAAGGCCTGGGTCGTGTCCATTCTCAACAGCTTTTTTGCTGGCATTCCTTTAACCGCTCTCATCCTGCTGAGGGTTACGAAGAATTAGTTGGAAGGTTTTTGGATGTTTGCAATGGATTGCCATTATCTCTCAAAGTGATTGGGTCGCTACTTCGCTTTGAAAGCCCTGAGGTTTGGGAAGACCAACTGCTCATACTAACCCAATTGCTTCCCCTGGAAATACAAAAAACGCTTATGATTAGCTATGACCGTCTTAATGACCAGGAAAAGGAAATATTCATAGATAGTGCCTGTTTTTTTATAGGAATAAAGGCAGAGACAGCCAAAAGAGTATGGCTCGGATCTAACTGGCAAGGATCTTTGGGACTTCAGACTCTACAAAACAGATGTCTTGTGGAGGTAGACAGTGAAGGCTGTATAAAAATGCACGACCACCTGAGAGACCTGGGCAGAAATTTGGCGGACAAAGGGCCTCTAGAGTGTGGGTTTCGTATGTGGTGCGCAACAGACAACTGTTTCCGTAATGTGCGGCCCCAATCAACTGTAGGTGTTTCAATCTATGTTGTGTTCTCAATTTTTTTTTTTTGCTTTTAAGTTTTGTGTTCCCACATTGTTAGTGAATCGTGTCAGGGCGTAGAAGTGTTCAAATTTACGGTTAGAGAATCGTGTCATTGCATACAAATGTTGTTTCTAACGCACTTTGCTTTACCAATTTAGGTGCGAGGAATAAGCATGGTTCCACAATGGTCAGACAAATCGTTCCAAAGTCTTAGAGAGTTGAGCAATGACATCGATGTTGATGTGAACCGGTTGCAGCTGCTCAGAGCTCCAGTTGATTGTTTGGAAAGCTTATTCAATAGGATGAGGCAGCCAAAACTTGTATGGCTTTGCTGTGAGATATATTCACATGACTCCCTACCTAGCTGGATTTTATTTACTCCAAAATTCTCCCCGATACGTGGTTGGAGTTCATTAAATACTTCAAAGTCCTCGCTACCCTCCTGGATCCCATTAAAGGATCTAAGAGTCTTAGAAGTGGTAGACCGGCAATGGAGGCCTTATAACTCAGACGCGATACCGGTATTGGGAACTTTGTGGCCCGAAAATAAGGTACGTTTAGTTTTTTTTGGTGGTTCATTTCTGGGTTGTCTATTTTAATACAAGTCTAATATTTTAATAGAAGTGTAATATGCCGCAGCAAGTGTTTTATTTTATTTTTATTTTGTTTAAATAAGTTAAGAACTTCCAAAATCATATTAAATTACTTTAATTTAAGATGTAATTTTTTTCTCAATTTAAAATATTATAATTTTTTTTTGGCTTAAATTGCTATATATAATTGTAAACAAAAGAGAAAGATAATTATAATTATAGTTTAAAGTATTTATTATATCAGTTAATATATAGAACATAAATAAATTCAATTTAGATAGTACTGGGATTTTAACTCTTATAATATAAATTGTTATATATTAAATACAATAAATATTTACATGGTAAAAGGTAGATTTAGGAATTTATAACTTTTCTAATCAATATTAAGTAATAATTGAATTGAGACTTTTGTAATCTATATCAAATTTTTGAGACAAGATTTTTGGGGATAATCACATCAAAATTCATTTGTCCACGCGTTTTGAACTACACGTTTTGAAGTCGACAAATGAATTTTGATGCGCGGAAAACCTTGTCTCAAAAATATTGAATAAATTAAAAATATGAAGTTTTTGATCCACTCATTAAGATTTAGATTAATCTAAATTGTTATAAAGACCTTCAAAACCATGTAAAAGTGGAAACTTGTTCATCACCTTTGTATATATTATGAAAAGTTTAGGTTGAATAATGCTAGGTCTGAACTAGCTAAATACTATAAGGGTGAAGCTTATTCATTACCTTTGTATATATTATGAAAAGTTTAGGTTGAATAATGCAACTCTGAACTAGCTAAAATACTATAAGGGTGAAGCTTATTCATTACCTTTGTATATATTATGAAAAGTTTAGGTTGAATAATGCCATGTCTGAACTAGCTAAAATACTATAAGGGTGAGTCAAGTATGCACTTTGCAAAGATTTCATTGGTACAACTTCCAAGCTAGAGTTAGACTAATAGGGTCAAGACAAGTATGCACTTTGTAAAGATTTTATTGGCATAATTTCTAATTAAATATGAAGGTAATGTGAAATATATATATTTTTAACTATTTAATTTTTGTATGTAATTGATTACAATTATATTTCATTTGAATTTGAATGGTTAAATATTTTTAAACGATTCGATAAGAGTGAAAATTTACTCCAATTTTATTAACACAAAACCTTATTATGAAATAATAAATAGATTTTAAGTAATTGAAATAGATTTACAAATAAATATATGTAATTTAAATAATCCAAATTAACATGTATCTATAATATTTGTTAACAAACGGTTCCTCTTTCTTAAGTAAGTAATTTTGGTAGAATCCACAAATATTAGGATTTTGATAATATAATTTTGTCATTTTGCAAACTCTAAATAGATTCCCTCATTTTCCTTATAAAACAAATATTTAGAGTATTATATAATCAAAATCTATAACAATCCATAAAAAATTCCTACAAAATTTATAAATAACGCCAAAAGAAAATTAGCATTCTTTTAAAAGTGTCCTCCACTTCCTCTTCACATCATTAAGTACTTCAAATCATTAAGTAATAATGGGACTAGCTAAAAATAGATTCTTGAGCCATGTCTCTTGAGGGTGAGACTTATTTATGAGGCTATCAAGTCATTAATAGGCTGGGTAGTATACATCCACCCTTAGATTGGATAATGTACATGTTTCAATCTAACAGTGGGCAAATTCAAATCATTAAGTAGTAATGGGACTAAGCTAAAAATAGATTCTTGAACCATATCTCTTGAGAGCGAGGCTTATTTAATGAGACTAACCAATCATTAATAAGCAAAATAGTATATATCCATCCCTAGATAGTTTATTTATAAGACTATCGAATTATTAATATACATACTAATATATAAATAACTTATTTATAAAGCTATCAAATTATTAATATACAAGGTAGTATATAAATAGCTTATTTATGAAGCTATTAAATCATTAATATACAAGATAATATATATCCATCCTAAATAATATACATATTTTAATCCAACAATAAACATATATTAGCCCATATTTATAAGTAAAAAAAATTAGACATACTAATTACCTCTCTTGAAAACATTGAATGAAAAAATACAATTGAAAATTTATTCATTACTATTTATTTATAAGATAAAGGCTCGGACAAGAAAATATGACCAACCGCCTATTCATTAAGATTTACAAGGTGTGGCATTATATATGGAAGTGATGTGGGTCAACATTAAATGACGTACTATACTGTTGAATACACTCGGGAATATTGTATATTTTAAAAATATATATAATATTCAGTGAAGATAATTTATTTAATCAATTAATTAATTTATTGCATTATATATATGTATTAAAATACAGTTTGAGTGGGCCTAATGGTTAAGAGCATGTGTTTCCTCTTAAGAAGTCATAGGTTCAAAATCAGAGGGGGTAGAGTATGTATGCCTTCGTAGACTTAGCAATCAAATCGTTGTGGGTCCCTTGTCCCACAAACAAGAGGGTCTCATACAATTTGGTGTCTGACTTGGCTGTGACCTTAAAAATGGATATTATTATTATTATTATTACAATAGAAATGCCACTCGGAGTTAAAACAATTTTAATTTTAATTTTTTTTTTTTTTTTTTTTTTTTTTTTTTTTTATGATTTTAAGAAATGCATAATTATAAATTAGAATTTCATTGTCAGCCCATTCTATATATATTTTCATATCATGGCCAGATCTATAAATATATATTTCATTATCATTGTATTGGCGATATTGGGCAAATATATATATATATATTTATAATATTCAAAATTAAAGTCAAAAGAATTTGACAAATTAATTGCAATATAACTTGTTTTGGGTAAGTATAAAAAGTATGTGGTTCGAACATGCTAGGTTGGTAGGTATCGATATGGTTTTTAGCTTGATAGTAGTAGGGTCTTGGATTTTAATCTAATTCTTTAATCATTATCTATATGTAGATAGTAAAGTAATTATTATGTGGATGTTAAAGATATAATTGGATAATTATTTAATGTAATCAAGTAATATTTAGTGATAGATTGTTGGATAAAGGGTTTAAAGAGGTGAGATTTATTTCAATTGCAATTATATAGTAATTGAATAGAGAGATTGATTGATTTTAATGAAGTCCAAGAGTTCGAAAATCCCAAGGGACCAAGAGAATAATAACACTAGCTCATCTTCATACTCCTTTCACACAAACAAGGAGGTCTCATACACCAATTTGGTGTCTGGCTTGGCTGTGACGTTAAAAATGGATATTATTATTATTATTATTACAATAGAAATGTCACTCAGAGTTAAAACAAATTTTTAAATTTTAAATTTTTTATTA
>APFE031057412.1:0-17232 GCA_000404065.3 Pinus taeda | reverse complement strand
GGCATAATACTTGCTAAGGTTTTGCAAATAGGGTAGCAAGCTAAGTGGGCTTGATTGTGGGGAAAACTCCACAGTTAAGCGCGCTTGAGCCAGAGGCATTTTGGGATGGGTGACCTAGTGGGAAGTCCTGGTTACCGGGTGCAAGCCCCGGAAGTGATGATTGACGCTATGTGATTCATTTCACTAGTTCCAATTCCACTTCTTCACCCCTGTGAGCATCACCCGATGCAATGAGTGCTAAGTGGACTATTCACATGAGAAATTAGTCAATTATGACTACCTCTCATGGAAATGGTCATATATGAATGACTTACTTAACGCAGTTGAATATCAAAAATGATATCTAAGTTTTAGCCAATTTGTATAATTGGAAAATATACAATTTTTTAATATCTTATTAGTCTTTTTAATTAAAAAGAGTATTGACATTTTTTTTTATTATATTTGAAATATCCAAAGTTCATATTTATGTGATATTAAGTTAATTCTATTTATTTTGTTTAAAGCATTACAAAAATTGAAGCTTATATTTGTGTGATAGGTGGTTGATTCCAATCACCACCATTATAACTTTTGTTTAACTACCCCACTCTCTAAAATCACACATGGAACTTTAATTACTTGAATAACCTTACATAACATGACCTTGTAAATTGAATTTCCCAAGTTTACGTTGCATAAGGACAAAATGAATAACACTAACAAATTTGTTGATAATAAATTTTGCTCTCACTGGTCTTATGATAAAATGATATATTAATTTTGTTTGAGATTTATAATGTTATGTAATTCTTTTTCCTCATAAATTGATTCATTAGTTTTATCTGAGATTTATAATGTTAATGTAATTTTTTTAACTGGTTACATTCCAAAATTAGAATTTTATTAAAAGTATATTTTACTAAAAATATTAGTTTTATCAGGAAAGATTAGGGAATTTATAAATGTTGAATATGATAATTGGCACAATTTGTATTTTATGTTTTTGACTTTATGGTGATTTGATGTTAGGGTGATAGCATGGAGTTGGGTTATACTTTTTGGTGAAATGAGGATGCGCTTTGGTGAAAAAAGGATGCTTAATCGAGCAATCTTAAGTGCTCGATCAAGCATTTTTTAATTGCTCAATCAAGCAATTTTTAAGTGCTCGATCGAGTTGTTGAGGTGCTTAAAAATAATTTGATCAAACGTTTAAACAAACTCTCGATCAAGCCATTTTATAACCCAAGTTAAAGTCTCAATCGAGAGTTATGGCCTGATTGAGCTATATTTTTCAATTGAGCCTATTGCTTGATTGAGTGCTTTGGCTCGATTGAGTGCTATTTATTATTAAAAATCCCAGTTGCGACTTGCACAAGTCATTTTTTTCAAACTGCGAGATGAAATGGAGTTCGATGGAAGATTTCTAAGCTCGATTGAGATGGATAAATCAATCTAGTTGTCCATTAACTTTGTCAACTGTAGAAATTACAATGTATATTTGCAACTGCTCATGAAGTTTTAATCAAAATCAAAAGACAAAAATCTACTCTACTGCTCTACAGAAGTTATTCACAATTTAGAACAAAAATCTTAGATATGTAATAAGAAATCTCACACGTGAAAATAGTTTTTTTCCTGTGGAAAATAAATTTCTAAAAAACTCAATTCCTTCTTGCATTAATACAATGAATAGAGACGTATTACATTTGCTTTGCTCAACTGAGCACAACCTACAAGTGCATAACGTGTCTCTTTGTTCATTGAGAAGCTCTAGCCCAAACTTAGTCAATGTTAGCCTTTGCTTGAGCCCCTATTTGCTTGCACAATTCTTGAGGAAATAAGCCCCTCTTAATTAGGAATTTCCTCCAAAATTCTCGTGTAATTCCTCAGGGTTGATCACCTAACGTCGTGCAACACTTGTACACTCAACTAGTTTACAACTAGTTAATTGCCTTGAAAACTCCACCACAACTGGGAAACTCGTATTCTTTTCATGCATGAGCTAATTATTAGTTGATTGATCAGTTAACTATATTATCTCTGAGTTAGAATGATGTCCCACTACTTAACATGCTACCAACTAGTTCTATTAACAATTAGAACTAGTTTAACTAATTACAACTGAAATTAATTCAATATGGGCTCCTAAAATTTAGGAATCACTACATACAACTAAACTTCATGCCCCTAACTCGAACTAACTGAGCTAAATGATTGACAAGAGCCATGTCACCTCAGTTAACTCCTCCAATTTGTCTGCTGATGTAGAATTTCGAATTTTCTCAATTTTATCTAGGCAAAATCAAATTGAGAATTTATTGCTGCCTTTTTTAACATTCCCTCTTAGCAAGAAAGGGATTATCAACCACCCCTATCCGACACCTATGGAATGTACTACATGCAACACTCTCACTGTTGTTGTTGCTACTGCAACATCAACAATTAAGAAGCATAAAAAAAACACTTAATCAACTATTTCTACAACTATCTACTGAGAAAATTGTGTTGTTGCTAACTCTATCTCTGAGCCTCTTGCTCTACTCTCAACACTCCTCTATTCTCTTCAGTAACTGACTGACACTGATCCTCCTGCTACTAAACACTGTGGGCCCCTGTAGCAAGGTAATGATCCATGACGAGAAAACCTCAATGGACCTTGCCCAAATTTATGCAATTTTGAGACTAGGGCTTCACATCGCCCCACCTCACACTTGGAGGTATCGCTACATGTGCTCCTTCTTCCCACTTAGCTCGAAATTTCCCTCCACCAAAGGTATCTGGTTAATTGGATGTCTCCACTCTACCTCTTATCTGCCTCTTCATTTGTGGTCACTACACAACTTCTTGAGGCTCCTTGTGAGGCTTCATTTTGAGAGGTAAATCATGCTCCCTCTCAATCACCATATCTATAATCCCCGCCTTGCTCCTCAAGGATGTGCATGCATCTTCTATCTCAAGTGCATACATGTTCTTGACTTGAACCTCGATCTGCTTCACTTGTTCTGTCGCTATGTGTCTCAAGAATATCTTTCCTTTGCTGAAGATCACATTATAACCACGATATTTTAAAACTTTAGTAGAGATAAGATTTTTCTTTAGGCCTGGAATAAGCACGACATCCTTGAGCCCAAGGGGGGAGTCCGACTCCCTTTGAAAGGTGACTGTACCAATCTCGGCCATGTTATTCCTTTTGTCGTCCCCAAATGCAATATTCATCTAGAGATCTTTCTCCTCCAAGTCAATGGAAAACTATCTACACCTAGTCATATGGAACAAGGCACCTGAATCTAAGTACCACACACTCCCCATCACAGTGTTGGCCATGCATGTGATAAGGGTGAAATCTATCTCAAACAACGAATCCAAACTCCTTATTGCTAGACTTTTTCTGTGGACACTTAGTAGCATAGTGCCCATATTCATGACAATTGAAGCATTTAATTTTGGACAAGTCTTTCTTCTTTCCCTCTTGGCTGGATTTAGCCTCACATTGGGACTTCTTTCCCTTGGCATTCATTCCTTTATTGACTAGAGAGAATTCCTCTTCCTCTTTCTTGGATGAGGTCCCATCCTTGATATACCCCCTAATTTCCTCTTGTACCAAATCAAACCATAAGCATTCCCAATTTGGTAGCTTCTCCCTCCCATTCATCGAATCTTGATAACTATGCCAACTCTTGGGAAGGTCCAAAAGGGTTAGGCTTACCAAGTTGATCTGGGCTTATACATGAATGAAATTGAATATAGATATAAGAATAAACACAAAGATGCAGCAAAAATAAAATTTGTTTCATTAATATCAAAGAACTGAAATATGTTTACATACAAAATGGAAATAAACTAGCCCGAGTGATGGTAGCTTGTCTTTGAGAAGAGATGTGGTAGCTACATGCCTTTGAACTGTGTCACAATGAGGTTCAAAGACTTATTTATTATTGAGAAACAATGGAAAACCCTAAACATACAACAACTTAACCCTAGGAGATGAATCACCAAAATTGTGGGCCATGTTGGAGTAAATAGGTACATCAACTTCCTAGGGTCGTAACTTTAGCATACGATCTCCATTTGACATGTATAATACCTCGTTAGAAAGATCTACCCGAAGAATACAACTTTTGACTACAAACATTAATTGATAAAACATATGTTTTCGTTTTTCAAAAAAACATCATTTAGGGCCTCAAAAACGCTCCCGAAGTTCAAGACCCCAAAAACTACCAAAAATAGTAAATTGTGCTACAATTAAGGAAATTGAAAAGCTAAAAGAAACAACGGTGGGGGTTAAAATGGAATAAGTGGGTGGCCACCAATATCCACCTAGATCAGTCCTACCCCCTTAGGAAGCAATGATCCCTATTGCATTGAGTGCCTCCATGAGATGGGGAAACTTCTGCTGAGCTTGGTCCCTGGTGAACAACTTGCCTTGGTGTAGGAGTTGGCCAACTTTGACAACCCGATATAGTTGGATCTTCTATTGGAGATTGTTATTAATATGTGTATCCATGATCTGATCAGTAGTGGCCTGTTTCATGCAGTTGGGGTTTAGCTTTGTTTGGTGTGAGTTGTTCTGCAATGTCTGATGTGTCCAGTAATGGTGGAAAGATGGCCAAAGGCGGTACACATTGAACACTAGGTGTAGGCCAAGGAATGGGGGAATGTTGAACTCAAAACAATTGTCTCCCACAACCTTGATGATGGTGAAAGGCCCATATTGGAGTGGTATGAACTTTTGATGGGCTCTAGTAAGGTGTTCTTTCGGCAAATGCAACCAAACTTTGTCGCCCACCTAAAACTTGTGTGGTACCTAATGTTGATCATGTCGCTACTTGTACTTAGCGTTGGACTTCTCCAAAATGTCGTGAACCTACTGGCGGATGTGCTGGATGTGTTCAATAAATCTGGTTGCTTTATGAGCCTCAGATAGTACATGGGTGAATTATGTCTATGTAGTTTCATGTGGCA
The DNA here is from genome assembly GCA_000404065.3 of Pinus taeda. Lineage (NCBI taxonomy): Eukaryota > Viridiplantae > Streptophyta > Pinopsida > Pinales > Pinaceae > Pinus > Pinus taeda. Next base: position 12,285 of record APFE031057412.1, on the reverse strand, counting down.
TGATAACATCAATCAGACACAATGTTTGAAATCCTATACCCACTTGAAAGGGACTGCGACCGATTGAGCTATGGAGAGTTCTGTTATAACTATGTTGCACATAGGGATGGCTCTCATCCCAGGTTCATAGATGCTCAGAGTTGTACATGTAGAGTATGTGCACTATCATCCTGTTGACGACCTTTGTTTGGTCATCAGCCTGGGGATGGAATGCAGTTGACTTGGTGAGCTTGGTGTCCAATAGTGTCTAGAGGTTTGACCAAAATGTGCTGAGGAACCTATTATCATGATCTAATATAATGGTCCGCGGGATCCCAAAATGTACCCACACTCGTTTAAAGAAGAGTTTAGCAGTTTCATCTGCTGTGATACTCTTCTTGCAGGCCGCCAATATAGTCATCTTAGAAAATGTCTATGACCACAAATACACAGTCATTACTGTGCTTGGTAGAAGGGAGGCCAAGCATATAGTACATGGAGATGGATTCCCAACGCTGGTTGGGAGTAGGTGATGCAAGAGCATCCGAGCACCCTTCATTAAAAATTGGAATCCAAAGTTGTGAAAGAGGAAACGTGGACAATCATTGTAAACCGGGGAAAATTCTGTTTAAACAGCGCTAAATTGATGGAATTGACAAGTCTCTAGAATGCTTGATTAAATGTAATTATCTACTATGTATGCAAATAGAGAGATTTAGGCGATTTGTAGGAGGAAATCATGGATCTTAGATGATCCACACTTTTGTAATTTCCTTTATAAGAGAGTTTGTGTTGTGTGGAACGGAGAGAGGATACAATGTAGTCACAAGGTAATTTGTGATTTGGGCTGTGAGGCCTTAGCCTATAATCGAGCTCTGTATATAATGGAAATATACGTGTTATTGTACATCTGCGTGTTATCTGAGTTTTGTGTGTCTGTGTCTTTTTATATATTCTTTCCTGTAAAGTTGATAAATTGTGTGTGTGTGCGAGTGTAAAGGACGAAGTTCCTATGAACTTCACCTTAGATAAAGTAAAGCAGATTTGTGTTGTAATGCGAGTTCCATCGATAAGCAAAGGAGAGAGCCTTTGGATTGAGAAAAGATCAATGGAGGAGAGGTGTTCAATCGAAATGAGAGTCGATTGAACAGCACAGGGGAAACCGTCGGATCATCTAGATCGACGGATAATATTGGCGGAACAAGAGAACACGACTAAATCGTGGGAATTTGGAGGAAACATCATAGCCTTCCGATGGAAGAAGATCCACAGTGATCGCGCGAAAACGTGCAAGAAAGTTACCTCGGCTAATGGACCCAAGAAAATCATTTAAAAGAGTTTAAGGTTTTGAAGGATCGGACCATCCGTTGGATGGGTGATCAGATGCATATCGCGTCGGAAGATGCACGAGAATTAATTCCAAAATCGAACGTGATAAGGTTTTATACAACGAGATTAAAACCTCATTGAGTTCTGGCCATCCAGACTGTTCGTTGGGTGATTGATCGAAAGGTAATCACGTGTGAACAGGTGCACGGGTTAACGGACCTGAGCGGACCCAATATGTTATGAATTGAAGTTTATTTCCTTTTGGGTTCCGGCCATAAATACTCAACGAAGGACCGACGGTGATTGGTCGGGTTTTGTTGAAGTCCACTGTTTTGAAGGCTTCTGATATATACGTGGGTCCATAACCCACAAGTCCACGCATGTAAATTGTATAAGATGCAGCTTTGCTACATTAAGGCAGCTTTGCTGTGATAATTTTTTGTATCAAAGCAGCTGAGTTGTCATCATTTTTGGTATCAGAGCAGAAGAAGATTCTGCGTGCAATTGAAAAAGGTACAGTCATGTTGAAGATCGGAAAGTTTGTGATCTTTATATTGTCGTACAGATAGCGGCAGAGGAAGGGGAGAAGATTGCAGCAACCTAGAGCGTGGAGAGCTCAAATGGTTCCAAAGAAGAGAGAACCAAAGAGATGTCGAAAGACTAAGCTCAGAGAAGCGAAGCTTGGTGAGGTATCGTGTAGCAAGGAGGACTTTTATTGCAGAGGTTTTGTTGCAGCTCATAGAAAGATCATAAAGACAATTCCACAGAGGATGTGGATAGAATTGCTAAGGGATGGAGAAGCATATGACCAGGAGGTCGTAAATTTTTGTACTTTGGGAGTCTGACACGGGAGCATCTGAGCACCTTTCATTAAAAATTAGAATCCAAAGTTGTCCAAGAGGAAACGTGGACAATCATTGTAAACTGGGGAAAATTCTATTCAAACAGAGCTAAATTGATGGAATTGATAAGTCTCTAGAAGGCTTGATTAAATGTAATTATTTTCCATGTATGCGAATAGAGAGATTTAGGTGATTTGTAGGAGGAAATAATGGATCTTGGATGATCCATGCTTTTGTAATTTAATTTATAAGAGAGTCTGTGTTGTGTGGAATGAAGAGAAGATACAATGTAGTCGCAGGGTAATTTGTGATTCGGGCCGTGAGGCTTTAGCCTGTAATCAAGTTCTGTATATAATGGAAATATATGTGTTATTGTACATCTGCATGTTATCTAAGTTTTTTGTGTCTGTGTCTTTATATATACATTCTTTCCTATAAAGTTGATCAATAGTGTGTGTGTGTGCGAGTCTAAAGGACGAAGTTCCTATGAACTTCGCCTTAGATAAAGTAAAGTAGATCTGCGTCGTAATGCGAGTTCCATCGATAATAAAATGAGAGAGTCATTGGATTGAGAACAGATCAACAGAGGAGAGGTGTTCAATCTAAACGAGAGTCAATTGAACAACGCAGGGGAAATCGTCGGATCATCTAGATTGACGGATAATATTGGCAGAATGAGAGAACACGACTAAATCGTGGGAATCCGGAGGAAACATCATAGTTGTTCGATGGAAGAAGATCCACGGTGATCGCGCGGAAAATTTCAAGTAAGTTACCTCGGCTAACGAACTCAAGAAAATGATTTAAAAGAGTTTAAGGTTCCGAAGGATCGGACCGTTTGTTGAATGGGTGATCGGACGCATATCGCGTCAGAAGACGCACGACAATTAATTCCAAAATCAGACTCGATAAGGTTTTATACAACAAGATTAAAACCTCGTTGAGTTCCAGCCATCGAGACCATTCGTTGGGTGATTGATTGAACGGTAATCACGTGTGAATAGGTGACCTAAGCGGACCCGATATGTTATGAATTGAAGTTTATTTCCTTTTGGGTTCCGGCCATAAATGCTTAATGAAGGACCGATAGTGATTGGTCGGGTTTTGTTGAAGTTTGCTGATTTGAAGGCTTTCGATATATACGTGGGCCCATAACCCACAAGTCCACGCACTCAAATTGTATAAGATGCAGCTTTGCTACATTAAAGCATCTTTGATGTCATCATTTTTGGTATCAAAGGAGCTGAGCTGTCATCAGTAGGCAAAGGAGTGTACATGCCTTGCTTCTTGATGTTTGGCTTGGCGATGGTGTAGGAAGTGCAGGATATGATATATTTCCCAACATCCTGTAAGAGTTTTAGCCAATAAAAGTACTTTTGTAGTACAACCACATTTTTCTCCACACCAAAGTGTCCTGCGACCCAACTGTAGTGAGTCTCCCAAATCAGCTTGGCACGCTTGCTTGAAGGAACACAAAGGTGGCCTAGGTAGAATAATAATGCATCCTGAAGGTGGAAATTAGGAACTTTTTTGCCATCTACTAGCATCTGGTATGTGGAGGTGAACTTTGGATCATTTTTCTATAGTTTCATCCATTCAGAGGTCTCATGGCCATAAGAGTTGAAAACAATGGCCGATGATGCAATTGGGGGTCGATTGAGGCAGTCTGCAACATGATTGGTGCTACCCTTTTTGTCTTTAATGTTCAAGTGGAGTTGTTGCAGATATGTAGACCACTTCTTATGGCGATCATTTTCAAACTTCACTTTTGTCTATATAAATTGGAGAGGCTAATGATCGGTGTGGATGACTATATCCTTCCCCAAAATGTAATGCTTCCATTGTCGTAAAGCCTGAATGATGGAACACATCTCTTTATCATAGGTCGGGCATTGATTTTTGAGTAGATTGGGAGGTACTCCAAGCCGTAGGGTTCATGGTTTGGAGGGAAAAACACCACAAGAGTCACTTGTGAGCTTGGAACCCAACATTGAGGTTTTGCACCCATTGTGATTTGGGCCAAAACCATGAATAATTTGAGCATGGAAAAATTTTAGGTGATAGAGGATGGCGTGGCGAATCCAACGCTTCGAAGATCACTCAAATCGAAGCTCTAGAACTTGAGATGTGAATTTTTGAAGTTGTCAATTAATTTTTGGATAGTCAAGTCATGTAGGTTTAGGAGAATTCATCCAATAGACACAACTCTTCATTAATTTGAGTAGCCCTTGTATTTGTTATAAATATAAGGTGATGTGAGTTTTATTTATTAATCCAAATGTGCATCCATTCTTGTGATATACATCTCTGAGGCAACGCTTATTTTGGAGGACATGACGTGGAGGTTAAGGGAAATTTTGGGCTTTTCTTACCTTCATTACAAGTTTGAAATAATCACAGAGGGAGCCACATTACTTAAGGGAAGTTTTGAGTGGTGTATAGGCATAATATTTGTAGTATCCTTCTCCTACAAGTGAGCTGCAGCTAGGAGGAGCTACTATGACTCAGCCGCAGGCCTAAAGGGAAATGTTCAGGAGGCTGAGGTACAACATAGAGACACAAGCATGTTGATATGTGAACAGGTGGCTGTAGGGCAGTGTTTGGAGGCCTAGAAGGTGGACATAATAGTAGCGTAGGAGAATATACACGTTTGGGAGAAGGCTGCACTGTTTGGAAGGTCTGTAAGTGAAGAAAAGTGGGTTGTAGCAGGAAATTAGGAATACCTAACCAGTGACCTAAGTGCAAAGAAGAAACGACAACCCTTGAGTTAGCAGAGGTATGTGTTTGTGTAGTTTTGGATGCTAGTGGGATGGTCCATGTGTGGACATAATTATAGTAGCATATAAGTGCCATGTGTTGAGGTCAACTTGGGTAGTTGGAGATCTCAATTAGGAGAAGAACATATAGTGAAGTGTTGGGTGTCATTGGTCTGGTGGAGGGCAGTGTGTTGGCTACCCAAAGTAGCCATAGACAATACATCTTCAAGTGACGAAGGGAGCTAAAGGTTGGGTGAAGTTTGGTGCATAATGTGCAACACTTTGATGGAACAAAGTGATTACTAGATTGGCAGATGGGAGCTAAGGTATTGGCCAACCTAGAGAGCATATTGGATCAACCCATGTACAGGTAGCAGAAGTGACTTGCAGTAGCGTCAGGTGGCAACCCTCCTAGAGTCTCTATGTGTTGTCCTTTGAAGGACTAAGGGGAAACTAGAGAGTAGTACGCAAGTGAAGGACCGACAGGATAAGATACGGCATAGAAGCCACAACAAAGATTGCCATTGTATCTCTTATTCCATAGATTGTTGTATTATTCAGATTGGTTTAATATAATGAAGATTAGGTCGTACATTATTATACAATTTTGTCAAAAATTGTGTATACTTGTGCATATGTGATTTACTGCTTTATATTTTCCACTGGGCAAAGTAGTTCTTGTTGAGATTCTTGGTTTGGTAGCATCAAAGACTTTAAGATTCTAACCTAAACCTAATATCATGGAAATTCAACATGGTATTAGAGCATGTCTTAGTTACTTTGGAAGTTAGTGAATCAGAGTCGTGCACAATGAAGTACAACTTAAGAGGGAGTTGGTTACATTGTAGGTCACAACGTCGAAGTTGCAGGTTGGTATCTAGTATGAGGACATGTTGGAGGGGTTGTCCAACTATGGTCCATGGAAGGAAAGGATCAAGTTGGTCTTGCAAGTCAACAGGATCTAGAAGTTCGTCGAGAAATCCATCAAGAAGCAAACTAACACAAAGGAGTTGGAAGTGTATGAGGATTTGTATACGCGGGTGAGATTGATCATCCTTGATGGTGCGAAGGATTCCCTAATACCTCATTTGTACGAGAAGAACACTACACATGATATGTGGATGGATCTTCAGAATTTGTTCCAGAATAAGAATGAGAACCAGGTATTTGTATTGGAGGATAAGTCAAAGCCCAACGAGATGATACAGGGTGAACGAGTGACTTGGTATCTGACGAGATTTTCTCAGGTCAGAGATGAGGTTATTGCCATTTGTGTGACTATTTCTGATTTAGATATGGTGAGGATTGCTTTGAAAGGGTTCATCGAGGAATGGAAGCCCTTCATCAAAGGGATTTTTTTCAGAGAGAAGTTACTAGACTAGAATAGGTTGTGGGATGATTTCATTCAGGAGGAGTTGCGAGATAAGGATCTTCGTCTGAAGAAGAGGGATTTAGAGGATAACATGGCACTTGTAGTGCAAATGAAGGGTAACCAGAAGAAGGACTTGAGTAAAGTCTAGTGTTTCCACTGTGGTGAGGTGGGTCATTTTTCATCAAAATATCCGATGAAGAAGAAGGGATATGACGAGAAGAAGAATATAATGTAGGTCGTCGGTGTTGCCACTTTTGCTGAGATAGATTCTCTCACCAGGAGATTGGAGGACTATTTTTCTGTGATTTCTCATTTCTCGCAGGGTACTATCAATGAGGATGGATGGTACGTGGACAATGGTTCGAAGAAACATATGATAGGGTCACAAGAGGTTTTCGAGACTCTAACTGAATGGGACTCGAAGTTGCACATGCTATTAGACGAGAAGAGTTAGAATGAGATCTGAGGATTGAGAGTTGTGTCATTCAGGATGGAGACAGAATGAGTGATGTGGCTCTAGGATGTACTATTTGTACCAGGACCCAGATATAACGTGATTTCTATCTTGATGGTCGAGAAGAACAGGTTTGAGGTCTTGTTCCAGGATGGGAAGGAAAGACTTAGACCTAGAGGCTCTAGCTCCGATGGGATTGTTCTTAGAGTTAGAGAGCATGGTTTATACAGGCTAATGGGAAAGCCAATGGATCATGGGAGGAAGAAGAAGGAGAAGGTGCATGCTTCATAGGAGCAGGTACAAGTTCCCAAGAAGAAGGTCTAGGTTCTAGAGGCTCACAGAGAGTCGAGTTCTAGCGGGAGCTTGCAGATTCAGAGGGAGACTTTATAGCCCAAGAAGGGTGCGTAGTTAGTGGGAAGCAAGGGTGCTTCCACATCTGGTAAGAAGGAATCATGGAGGGATTAGAAAGTGATACATGAGAAGAAGAAGCAGGATGCTTCCAGTGATAACGACACTTTTGAGAGAGGTGTAGTTCATTCTTCAGGGATTGTTGTAGTGGTGAGCACCAAGAGTTGGGTGAGTGTTGCGAGTAGTGATGATGATGATGAGTTACTTCCTAGTCTTGGAGGTACTTCCATCACTAAGAGGAAGTGTTTATTTTTTAGTAGCTTGGGAAGTACTCCAAGCCCTAGGGTTCAGGGGTTGGAGGGAAAAGCACCACAAGAGTCACTTGTGGGCTTGGAACCTAAAGCTGGGGTTTTTTACCCATCGTGATTTGGGCCAAAACCATGAATACTTTGAGCATGAGAAAATTTGAGGTGATAGACAATGGCATGGCGAATCCAATGCTTTGAAGATCACTCAAATCAGATCTTTAGAACTTGAGATATGAACTTTTGAAATTGCCAATTAATTTTTGGACAGTCAAGTCATGTAGGCTTAAGGAGAATTTGTCCAATAGACATGACTCTTCACTAATTCGAGTAGCCCTTGTATTTGGTATAAATATAAGGTGATGTGAGTGTTATTTCTTCATCCAAATGTGCATCCATTCTTTTGGAGGTTAAGGGAAATTTTGGGCTTGTTTTACCTTCATTATAGGTCCGAAATAATCATAGAGGGAGCTGCATTACTTAAGGGAAATTTTGGGTGGTGTATATGTCTAATATTTGCAGTATCCTTCTCCCACAAGTGAGATGTTGTTAGGAGGAGCTGCTACAACTCAACCGCATGTCTAAAGGGCAATGTTTAGGAGGCCAAGGTACAACATAGAGACACAAGCAAGTTGATGTGTGAACAAGTGGTTGTAGGGCAACATTTGGAGGCTTGGAAGATGAACATAACAACAACGTAGGAGAAGATACATGTTTGGGAGAAGGCCGCACTGTTTTGGAAGTCTAGAAGTGAAGAAAAGTGGGTTGTAGCAGGCAACTAGGAATCCCTAACTAGTGAACTAAGTGTAGAGAAGAAACACCAGCCCTTGAGTTAGCAGAGGTATGTATTTGTGTAGATTTAGATGCTACTTGGATGGTCCATGTGTGGAAAAAATTATAGCAGCCTATAAGTGCCATGTGTTGAGGTCAACTTGGGAAGTTGGAGATGTCAATTAGGAGAAGTACTTATAGTGACGTGTTGGGTGCCATTGTTTGGTGGAGGGCAGTGTGTTGGTTACCCAAAATAGCCCTTTGAAGGTTGGGTGAAGTTTGGGGCCTAATGTGCAACACTTTTATGGACAAAAGTGACTTCTAGATTGGTAGATTGGAGCTCAGGTATTAGCCAACCTAGAGAGGAGATTTTATCAGCCCGTGTACATGCAACATCAGTGACTTGCTGTAGTGTTAGGTGGCATCCCTCCTAGAGTCTCTATGTGTTGTCCTTTGAAGGACTAAGGGGTAGCTAGAGAGCAATACTGAAGCGAAGAATCGATAGGACAAGATACAACATGGAAGCTACAACGAAGATTGTTATTGTATATTGTATTCCATAGATTGTTGTATTATTCATATTGGTTTAATATAACGAAAATTGGGTTGTACATTATGGTACAATTTAATTAAAACCTGTGTATACTTGTGTGTATGTGATTTACTACTTTATATTTTCCATTGTGCAAAGTAGTTATTTATGAGATTCTTGGTTTGGTAGTGTCACAAATTTTAAGATTCTAACATAGACCCAAGATCGTGGAAATTAAACACGGGGTACTTCCGAATTGTACCAGAAAGTGTTTCACTATGATAGGCCAATGAATGCCTGTGCTGGGTGAGGACTACACCAATAAGATAATTAGAGGCCTCTCTCTCAATTTCAAATGGTTTTTGCAGGTCTGGCAATGTGATTACCAATATAGAGTAGAGGCGACGCTTCAACTCAATGAACGCCTTATGTTGGGACATGGACCAAGAAAACTTTGATTTTTCTTTGCCCTTGGTAATATGACTTAAAGGCCAAGTGATGTGGAAGAATCCCAACACGAACCTCAGATAAAAATTTGCAAGGCCCAAAATGCTGCGAAGCTCTTTTAGAGATGTCGGGGTTATCCAATCCCGAATGACTTGGATCTTAGTCAAATACACATGCACGCCTCATTCATCTATGATGTAACCCAGATATTGGACTTGGCTCATGCCAAAGGTGCATTTCTCCAAGTTGACACATAGTTTGTGTTGCTGTAGGGTTTTAAGGACCTTCCGAATGTGTTGTAAGTGTTCTTCCCAACTCTTGTTGAAGATGAGGATGTTGTCCAGATAAACAACCATGAATGAGTTGGTGAAGGGCCACAAGATGTTATCCATTAGCCTCATAAAAGTGGCAGGGGAATTTGTCAACCCGAAGGGCATAACCAACCATTCAAAAAGGCTTTCCTTAGATTTCAAGGCAATCTTCCATACATTTGTGGGATTTATTGGAACCTAGTGATAGCCAAACTTTAGATCGATATTGCTGAAATAATTTGCCCCCTTGAGTTGGTCCAGAAGGTCATCAATCCATGGGATTGGATACCTATTCTTGACAATGATTTTTTCCAGTGCTCGATAATCGATGCAGAGCCTCTAGGTGCTATCCTTCTTTTGTACAAGTACAATCGCGATCCTACAAGGTGAGAAACTTGGTCGAATGTTCCCTTTTTGTAGCAACTCTTGGATTTGTCGCTCTATCTCTTCATTTTCCAGAATGGAGGATTATATATTATTCCATTGGGTAGAGGTGCTCTGGTAGTCATATTGATCGAATGCTTGACTTGACAGTGCAATGGTACCCCTATGGGTGAGGATAAGATGTCCCTGCATTCTACCACAACCTTATCCACCTGCTTCTACTACGTGGAGGAATCCTTCCTGGGGGCCATGGATGTGGCCATGATCCTCCCCTTACTTTGAGACAAAATCAGAAAGAAAACAATTTTCTCGGTCTAGGAGATGATCTTACTACATTTCTTATGAGAGATCCAAGAGATGGAAGTAGGCGAAGCTACCTCTAGTATTCTGTATAACTTATTACCCAAAGAAATAATAACAGTGAGAGGCCTAGATACATACACGACATGACAATTCCACAAGTATGGTTGGCCTAATAATACATCACAAACTTCAAAAGTAACATCACACAATACCTCATCAGTGAAGGGCTTGATGCTGTAGGGAAGGTGGCATTGCTAGTTGATGCAGATATCTCGTCCTTAGTGAAGCCACCTGATGGTGTATGACTACAGGTGTGGTGTGGTCGGTAGGCCCAAACGCTTCACGGCCTCTACTGAAATGAGTTTCTTTTGGATCCCACTGTTGACAATGAATTGCAGCATTGAACCCTTCACCCACATAAGTGAGTAAAAGAGCCCTCCTTCCTCTGGATCTTCAGGTTTCGCCTTTTGGAGTTTGGTGGTAGCTACCATCACAGTGGGTTCGACATCAATGACTTGTTTACCCTTGCCAGTTCCCTTGTTGGGTTCCAACTCAGAATCAAAGTATGCATCCATCTATGAGTCTTTTAGTTTGGCCACTAGCACCCGCTTTGCACGACATTCATTAGTGTTGTGAGTGGGAGTTTTATGGAACTCACACCACTTGTCGGTGTCCTTCTTTGCCTTCCCATCACCCTTGGCTTGTGGCTTCGAGGAGTTTCCTTCGGGGGTATCGACTGGGCTTTGTCCTTTGCTTTGTGGATTTGGGGCACCTTTTCTCTGCTTTGGGTTGGGTTCGCAGATCCAAAGTCTCACTTCTTCTACTTGAATTTCTGCTCAATCTTGGTAGCATATCGGTATGTTGCACCAAGTGAGGAGATGTCTAGGAACTCCATCTCCTCTTGAATGTATTTCTATAAACAACTGCAGTACCTGAGCACCAGATGTTTCTCAGAATATTTGATACCCAATTTTGTGTGCAGGGTATGGAAAATATTCATCATCTCATGCACATCTTGATCGCTCCGCTGCTGCAACATAGTCCATTATATGTAGTTGTCATAATAGCTCATGACAGGGTAGTACTATTCCTCGATGGTGCCTCGGAAGCACTTCCAAGTGGTGCTACCGAGAATAATGAGGCTTCTGTCTCGTCCTTCCACTCACAGTAGGTTTCCCACCAGTCATTGACGTGGGGGGTGACTTTAAGGAGTGAAAAATTAATCTTTTCCCTATTGGAAAAACACGAACTGCAAAATATCCTTCCAATAAATTTAACCATTTATCTATGACATGTACATCTATCTAGCCTTCAAATGTGGGATTGTCAAAGTTGACTTGTACCTTAAAGGGAGTGGTGCCTCCAAAGTCGCTGTCGGATGAAGATGCGTCACCTGTGGGCATCCACCGAAGGATTTGGGCAAAGTTGTCCATCATCGTGTTCCTTTGTCACTCGAGGGCTTCTTCAAGCAATATTTTGAAAGGATCTCCTACTCCCTCATCTTTTTTTCTTTCGCCACGGGAGACTGTCAGGGTTTGCGAGGCTAGTCTTGTAGATGTTCAACCAGTTCGAGCCCTAACTCTTTATACCTTGAGCTCGTTGGGGACATGCACAGAAGAAAAAGAGTAAGAGAAGACCACTCTGATAGCACTGATCCAGAATTATATAAGAACACAATAAAATACATATATAAAAATAAACACAGAGATGCAAAAGAAATAAAAATTCATTTCTTTAATTCAAAGAACTGAAATATGCTTACATACAAAATGGAAATAAACTAGCTCTGGCAATGGTAAGTTATCTTTGAGAAGAGATGTGGCGGATACATGCCTCTAAGTTGTGTTACATTGAGGCTCAAAGGCATATTATTATTGAGAAACAATGGAAAACCCTAAACATCCAAAAAACTAACCCTAGGAGATGAATCACCAAATATCTAGGCCCCGTTAGGGTAAATTGGTACATCAACTTCTTGGGGTTGTAACTTTGGCATGCGATCTTTGTTTGAGGCACACGATACCTCGCTAGAAATATATATCCGAGGAATACAACTTTTGACTCATTAAAGATACATGTTTTCCCCTTTTCCAAAAAAATGTTGTTTAGGGCCTCAAAACGAATCCAGAAGTTCAGGACCCAAAAAACTGCC
>APFE031057403.1:41223-52197 GCA_000404065.3 Pinus taeda | reverse complement strand
TAGCCAGTGACTTAATTGAAGCAGCTTCAATGCTGGAGTTGGAATTTACAAGGACGAGTGACAGTTTCATTTGTAAAGATATTTCAGCTTGCTAGCTACTGAGCATGCACAATCCGTCTCTCAGAGAGAATCAGAGGGTCTTGAATGCTTAAAAGTGCAGTGGATATTGTAGATGGATCCACATTGCAATTAACTATAAGTATCACATGGGTTGATGACATATAAGACCAGAAAAGTCCAGTGTTATCAACAGCAGACTGGAACCAGTATGGATTATCATGAAGCCAAAGAATTTTGTAGGATTCTTGAAACACGTGAAGAATCCACCATAAGCAAAAAAATTCTCAGTGACTAGTCCATGAAAATGAGCACTACTACACTTATCAGAATGCAATGATTGTGAAAACTCTTGTCCAGCATAAGCAACAAATTAATGTTTGAGGCAAAATAATCCAGGTTAAGAAATACGGTTAGCAATCTCAACAAAGGATCTCACTATGCTGCTTCCAACCATACGATGTTAGTGAATTCACTACAACAATAGTTGAACAATGTGTAGAAGACTTTCTATCAAGGTGTATGGCTAGCTAGCTACCCTAAAACAGTCAATAGATGGCTTCTATTCGCCTTCTAAGGTGATATTTCATAATGGCTTTTTGGTCCCTTTCGTCACTGGTTAGGACATCATATTTTCATGTCGAAGACAGGGGTTCGATTCCCATAAGGGATACAACTATAGTAGGTGTATTTTATCTTCTCTTCAAGTAACGAAAGATATTGATAAACCATGGCAAAAGGTGCTTTTTGAAAGCTGGTACCTGCTGGCGTCACATCCATTCCGAACTTGAACACCATTGTGCAAGATTATATGCGTAGCAATAAAGCTTATATCTGGGTGTATGAACGAGTGTCTCATAAGAGACGTTGGGTTACTATCCAAGTGCCTACATTGTATAGGGATAGCTTATACCTGTAGTGCATTAAATTGCCCCACCCGATTACACTTACTCGATGCATACCCTGTCCAAAAGGCGGGCGAGGCAACGCTTATGTTTGTGTAACATGGAATGTGCCAACTAATCTTGTGAGGTCGTATCAGTGGAATTCTTGCAAGGTGGGTTGGTTGAGGTTTGTTCCAGGGTCTGTTCTCATGGACCTTGAGCCATGAACCATGGACAATGTGATATCATTGAACGTGAGCCTATAACCATTGAAAATGTGATATCAGGCCCTTACGGTCAGATATTCAGGCCTGACAACTTTGTTTTTGACCAGTCTGGACGTGGTAACAACTGGTCCAAGGACCAGTGTGGAGGAATAATTTCTTTATCACTTGGTGATGCAAAATACAGAGACATGGCAACAACTGTGCCAAGGGCCAGTGTGGAGGTAGAAGCTCTTTATCACTTGGTGATGCAAAATACAGAGACATGGCAGACATTGATTTTGAAGGTTCAAGGGGAAGAATGAGAAACATATTTGAACCAGTGACCACCAGAAGCAATTGTTTGCCTGCCAACGAAGAAATGGTTGGTATAGTCCTACCAGTTTGAGGCACTATTTGAACCTGTTACCATGAGAAGCAATTGTTTGCCTGAAATGATTGGTATAGTCCTGTCAGTTTGAGGCACTATATATGTAGTATTAAAGTGTTTCATGTGTTGGGAGGGGTTGATGGATTACCTTGGAAACAAGGTGAGGCACCAGGCATATTAAAAAGCGTAGAACAAATATATGGACTGCCATGGTTGATTACTACACATTCTGCATTATATTTCTGCATTATAGTTTTAGCTAGTGCATGAGATGCACACAATATACAACATATACAAGTACACAATTACTATTGGAATTTTTTCCTTTCTTCTTCATCCATTCAGATCAAACAGGTCTATTGAACATTTCAAAACACAAGAAAGCATACAAGCCACAATGAGAATGTGGATCATGAATAAGAGAAGAGTTATGTCGAAGCACTAAACATAGCTAGCTCAAAATTAAAATAATCAAGCATACAATTAGGGTTGGATGAGTCTTTACTTTTCACTCATTTAGTATACATAGTTCTCGTAACACCATGACCCTCACTGGCTATTACGCTTGAATACTGACTGTCCAGTCTACATTTAATAGTTATCCAAATTAGGTTTCAACTTTCAAGATCAAGGTCTATGACTAAGCATTTAGGTAATCTCGAAAATGCAAGCCAGAGAAGGGTAACTATATACCCATAGTATTTATTGTGCAAATTTGAAGTGCCTAGATTGAATTCAAATCACAGAGGGAAAAAATAGAGAGAGGGAGAGAGAATCATAGCTCATCCTTCAGGCTTTCAAGTTGAGTAAATACAAAATTAGAGAGTGGTAAAACCTCAGATTTAGGTAAATACCGAGAGAGATCTTTCCCTTGTTTCACCATCTGGTCCACCTGGAATTTATAATACCATATAGATTTCATATAAATTTCATAGCAGGACATGATGAAAAATCACTAACAGTGTCTAATTGCTAGCCCAAATGGAAATCGAAGAGTTTAGTGCAAATCCGTAAGATAGCTGAACCCAAATTTTATGAGAAAATGAAGCTGAAACATGAGGACTTTTACAAACCTTGCAAGCTAGGGAACAATAAAAATATGTTTCCTTCAAGATTCTTTCACAAGTTCCACACATGTTTCCAGATCCTTTGAAAGCCTGAGACTGTTTAGGAAAACCACCTTCTTTGTTGATGGTGTATGACTGAATAATAAGGCAACAATTGACGGAAGTGAGCACTTTTGTTGCTACAGAGAATTTTGAATCATTTTCTAATTTTTAAGGAGCTTGCCTCTCGTGACATTGTCGATTGCAAAATTCAAGTCAATTCCAACAATAAATACTCTAAGGGATAATGGAGAACTTGCACTTGCAGCAAAAATACTAAATTACCTGAACATGTGAGCAATCTATAAATTTTACGAAATCATCAAGCCTTATAACATTGTCATAAACATAACTCCAAACCTATTGCAAAATATTCCCACACAAAAAACAATGAGATGATAGGGTACTTAGTAGTAATTCTTTCGAACTCGAGCAAATAATTTCGTGTAATTTCGATAGGAATATCCACAAGAAGATGCAAATATTGTGGAAACATGTTCTTCAAATCAAAAGACAAAGAATTAAATAAAAGCTGGCCTCACAAAAAATGATGACACTTTCGAACCTCAAATTAAAATTGAACCCAAGACATACATTTTGAAATTGCAAGGGGAAACTCATCTCAGGTAAAAGTGTTTTCCAGAAGCCCTAGGATATGGAAATGTGAGAATGAGAAAACTGACATTTTCAAACCTAAAAAGCAGATTTGAACCTTGAGACATGAACTTTAGAAAATGCTTGTGGAACCTCGGCTCCGATAATAATGCTTTAGTGAAGATGATGCCCAGTAAATTGAATTCAGTCTTTCCATTCAAATGAAAATACATTTGGACACTTATAAACAAATACATCCCACTGTTGTAGTTGAATCCCAGAGGCTTGCTCATATGCAATGCAAGAACATTACCATGATCTTTGGAAGCCTAAAAAGACAATAATGAAGGTTCAAGAAGCTTCAATCAGTTAGTTTTCAAACCTAATTAACATGAATTTATGGAATTTGATGCTAAACTTATAGTGACAATGTCATGTCACATCACGAAATATAGTCAAATGAGGTGAAAAGGTCAGAGTGTGGAAAGGGTTAGAAAGTAAGCAACGAAGTCAAGGGTGGACTTGGGTACTACGAAGGTAAGTAGCATATGCTAACTAAGGTGAGGGAGACAAGGAAAAGGTAAAGGCCAATGCGCTAGTGAGAGATTCAGTTTATTGATCTCCCAGCGTCCCTACCAGCAGCAGCACAACCACTTGCAGAGGTTAAGGCTGCAGAGAAGCACGAAAAACAATTAGGTGCAGACGTTATATAAATGAAATCAACTAGATGTTCAGCATGAGGAAGCCACTGAAAATGATGGAGAATCTTAGACACCCACAAGTTAGTAGTGGCCCATCAAAGTTCAGGAATAGATTCAATGTCATGAGAAGTTTAGGATTCATGACTAAAATAGTTACACATAAATTGCATTAACATGAAGATGTCATTTCAGCGTTGATATGACATTAAATTATTGAATATACACAGTTCATTACCTCAAGGTGTTGGTATACTATACAAGTTGCACACTAATAGTAACACATTTTTACGACATGTTTACAAGAGAGACTAATTATTACAAGAACAAGAGAATTAGTTGTAACCATTAAATGTGCATCTGAAAGTCACTCTATACATCAACTTGGTTTATGAAGCCATCTAGAAATGCCACAGAGGGTAAAATAAGTCAATTTGTACGCACAATGACATCCGAACTATCCAACAGGAAACTGTTGTGTACGTGGAAATCTCGTAAGTTGTACGTAACATCAGCAACGTCTTCTAGATATTTTTCATATGTCAGACCTGTTAAAGATGGAAAAAGTTCTAAAAGCAAACTACCTTTTAGAATGCACTTGTACTGAACATTTGCCTCTGTTTGGATGATGAAATGCAATTGTAAGTAGTGTCGATACGTGGTTAACTCTTGACATGTGGAACAACTAAGTTGATTTGTAAAAACTGTTCCAAATGTGCCTGCTGGAAGAGAGAAATTGTTGTAGATTGTAACAAAAGGTTCTGCATGTGTGTTTTCTATTGTCAACATTCCTTTAGCCTGGTTCATGTTGCAATACAGTTTTAGCGTTAGATATTGTAATAAAAAATACTAGGAGGACGATAAATGAAGGAGCATAATTTAGGAGAATACCAAATAATTTAGGAAAACAACAAATAAAGAATTAGAAATTATATTTTGTGGACTACGAAACAAACTTTGTTGTTGACATAGTTAGTTTGCTCAGGTCTGCAAGTACTCTGTTCGAATTGATGGCTGTTATGAAGGTGGATTTGCATTTGCATAGTGATCCGTATTCTTTTCCTCTGACAAGATTCCGAAACAACACCATTGGTGCTTCTTGTTTTGAAATTTGTTTTTGTATTGATTTGAAAATTGGTTGAAATGTAGTGAAAAGATAAACCTGAATTGCAAAATGTACTATTGTTAACACTAATGTAATTGCTTCTAAGCAAATGTAAAAAAGTATAAATTGTTGAATTTGTATATACCGTAGCTTTGTCTTTTTGATATTGGCCATCCTTGATATTTAGGACATATTGACCACCTATTTCTTTTGTGGATGTTACAAGACCAGCTACTGTGCCGATTGCGAATGCAGTTGTTGTGTTTGTGAGTTGGCTAATAGTGGTTGTCGGTACAAATGTGTATTGCGTACAGATGGCTGGGATAGTTTCTATGATGCTTTTATCATGTAAAACTAATATGCAGGTACAGTCTCCATAGTCATAAACTGTTTTGGGAGAGACCTTAAAATCACTTATACAGATTCCCTGGCCGACTACAAGTTTGTCCTTAATAGTAGCAATGAGATTATGTGGCACATTCAGTGTAATTTCCATATTCCCTTTGCTATCCACTAGGTCAACACGTAAAAATTGAATTCCGTGTATTTGATCAACCATTGTTTTATAAATTACAAGAATGTCATAGTGAAAGATTCTTCCCAGTTTCAGGCTTTTCAAATCCTGTATTGTGATTGGAGTGCATAGATGATGGGTAGCGCTTATTTCAGATTTCTTTTCATGTTTCTTCCTGTAGAACAATATTAAAAGAATCTGAATTAACATAATGTTTGTATTATAAAACTTGTAAGAATAGATTAAAAGGTTATTTAGTTAATTTTTATCAGTTTCTAAGACACTGCAAGTCTCTGAGAGAGTGCAAGCCTCTGGAGCAGTAATTTCTTCGTGTTGTCTTTTCATATTAGTTACCTGTACAACACATGATTACAAGCTATTATGTTTATAAGCAAAATGTGTTCTATGTAATACTACATCTGTGCATAATGTTATTATCTGTCTTGTTACCTTAATAAGTTTGTGCAAAGTGTTGCAAGGAAGCTGCAAGACATAGAGTTTTAGTATGTGCATTGGAGATTGATATTGCTTGGATAAGCATAGAATTTGTTCGAATATGACATTTAGAAAATTGTAGAGGAACTTGTATACAAATGCTACATCTATTTTGCTGTGAGAAAACCAAAAGTGCAAAAAAGTGGAAAACATAGGTTTTGTTTTATGGCATGTTTAACAGATTGCAAAGAAAAGGGTCGTTAGAGCTAGAGTAGCGCATAGAATATGCTATGATCAGACCAATATGCCCATGTTACATTTATTTCACACTGTTTTATAGGAAAAGTTGTCCAGATATGGTCTATTATTGTTTTTCGTTGCGGATATAGTTTGCTTGTTATTTCTTGTAAGTTTTCCATTTCCATAAATTGTACAAAGATTTTTGCTACGAGATGTTTGTTGTTTGATGTCAATGTTGAAATCACCAATAACTAAAAAAACAAAATTAGTATATGTAGTTTGCAATTTTGCTTCTTTTATTATCTGCATTATCGTGGATACTTGTTCAAATGGTGCTGCATAAATGTTCATTAAGAAAATCGGCTGCTGAAAGTACATGTCAATTAGGGTAAGCTCTATTTTTTTTTTTGCAAAATGTCTTTGTTGCTTTAATAGATATTGTTTTGTTTATGCAAGTAAGAATTCCATGTGTCGAATGTGCAATGGAAAAATTGAATGATAATAATTCTTTGTCTATTGGTAGAATCTAGAGCTGAGTTTCTTCAAAACAGAAAATCATATTGTCCATTAAGTCATTGTGGTGAATCACGTCACTAAGGTGTGCCCGTAGACTATGTGTGTTTAGACTTGCAATTGAGAAAACATCCTTGTTATCAGATTTCTTCTTTGCGAATTCTAGTTTCCATGCACCAATTGTTTCTAGTCGTGCCATTTCATTGATTATCTTGTTTTTGATATGAAAGTTTTGTTGTGTCAATTTGTTAATCAAGTATAGTGACTCGATAGTTCTAACACGTGATAATGCAGTGTAGACTAGACCATGTTTTGTGACACCAGTTGGGTCAAACGCAAGTTGATCTAATGTCAACCCTTGCGTTCGGTGTATTGTTCATGCACATGCTAATTGGATTGGAAATTGTTTGCGAATTGTAATTTGTAATTTCTTATGAGACATTGCTAGCGATTTTGCAATTCGAAAGATTGGTGTCCAATTTGGCAATATATTTATATCGTATAGTTGTTTGAATTTGTTTCTTTGTTGTTTCCCGATTTGTGCCTGAGAATTCTATCCAAACAATGTCAGGTATGTTGTTATTAGATGAATAGGATTTGAAAATCTCTTCAATAACATTAACCAATCCATCATTTGTATTGTAATTTCCTGCATATAGTTCAACTAACATGTTTTGTTTAACTGTGATTGTTGATGGCAATGAGATTGCTTTATCAAAAGCAAAATAACTCGATCCAGGAATCTCGTAGTTATCAATTGCAAGTAGCATTATTTGTCCCCCCTTTGTTAGAGAAAGAATTTTTGCATCGTAATTATGGACATCTTTGTTTCGATAGAAAATGTATGGGAAAACTGGGCTTAAAGGTGCGATCCTGTAGCGGTTATTGTTTATGTAAGCAATATCTTGATCTGTTTGCATGTTTAATCTCATCCTATTTAGTACATCAATGAACAATGGGTCTTTTTGGCGCATTGTTGTGTGCAATTGATAACATTTTATTTTCTCTAGCCAGAAGTTGTATGGAGTTGTGTTTTTTTTTTATTTTTGGGTTTTCAAAGATTAGAGAATCTCTGACTGGGTTTTCCTGGTAAAGATCACCAGAGAATATGATGTCAACATTACCAAAGTATGAAGTTGGTGTGTGTAAGATTTGTCAGAGTCGCTTATCAATTTGATATAGTGTTGTTGCACCAACAAGCGATGCCTCATCTATGAGGAGTACACGTAATTCTTGGAAATGCTTTGATAATGTGTCTAATTTTTCATTGTTTAGTGAGGGGCAACCTGCTTTGTTAAAGGGCAAATAGAATGCAGAATGCAATGTCACACCACCAGCATTAAAGGCAGCTTTGCCCGTGTATGCAGTGATTATTCTTATTAGTTGTGATGGGGTATAAGGCAATGACACATTGTGTATGCGTACTAAGGATTGGAAGATTGCCTTAGCTATGTGTGTCTTTCCTGTTCCTACACCTCCTATTAATAACAAATAGATCGGTTCATCTGGTGTGTACAATTTTCTTGTTATAACATCAGTAACTACGCTTGCTTGTTCTGTGTTTAATTGTCACATTAATTCATAGTACTCTACGTCTTCAAGTATATGTGGTTGTTTGACGATTTCATATGGCCTTGTAGATCGTAGAGCAAAATTCTTTGTATCTTGGAAATGTTCCAAGTCATTTTGAAAGTCATAGTTTACGTATTTGTTATCTATTGATTTGTTAAATGTTATTGTTTTTGTTTCATTTGATTTCAAACTATCTATGTCGAATATTTGTTCAGTTTCTGTTTCTACTGTGTGCATTGCGTCATCTATGTCACCCCATGTAGTTGTTGTAACAAATTTGAACTTTTGTTCATTTTGCTTGACTATTTCTTCGAATGCAAGATATGCAGATTGCCAACTTGTGTGATGTTGCTTAATTGCAGTTTCACTTACTCGATAGGGGTAGTATAACATTAATTGCTCTCTACAGTGATTTTCAATGTCCTTGTATTTGTTATATCTAACAGATCGAATGACATATGGTTTACTTTATTTTCCGTTTTTTTGTTCTTTCTTTGTATAACTAAATGCAAATTATGCTAAGCATACAAGTTCAATAGCGATAGGTCGTAGAACAAAGTAGTCAATAATTGATGGGCAAATTATGTCTTTTCAGTCATCTGCTTCCTTTTGCAGGTCCTTTTTTCTTTTAAGAACAGATGAACGATCATCGACAGGAGATGTGTTAATGAATACACACTTTCGTGAACTACAATTTAGTGGAAGTGATAACACATATGCACTGCTTGTTGTGCAGACATCTGTTGCAAGTTGACCAAATCTTTCCCTAAAGAACTAATAGTCTTTAGGATATCAGATTTTGTTTTCACATGATCTTCGTGTATGTTTTTAAATTTCCTTGTGAGTGAACTATCTTCTTTCGTCATATAGGAACTGCAATACATTGCAGTGGCATATGAGTCAAGTACAAATTGGGAATCAGTGTTTGCAATCCAAATTCTCGGAATGTGTTTTTCAAAGCTATTTGTCCAGGTGTCAATTGGTTTTCTCTGCAATAAGAGTGTTGTTCGATTTAGTGTACATTGGATGACATGTATGTATTCATTGTGTACTAGTCCAAGGTTGGCCAAAAAGCTATCAAATGTATCATTTTCACTATATCTTGTGCTGTTTATTGTTTCAAAGATTAGCTTTGCATGTGTTTTGTTTTATCACTATCAAATTCAAAAGGCTCAAGTATTTTTGTTTCTTTCATGGGTGGTATTGGGAAATTAAATCTACAATTAGAATTTGCATGCTTCCTACAACTTTTTGTGTGACAATGGTGTTGTAGAGCTCTAAGTTCCTTTGCAAGTAGGAATGAATTAGTTGACAAGTAATTTTCAACGAATTTTTTGACTTCAATGTTTGTATTTTGACCATAGATTGGTGCGGATTTTATCCAAAGTAAACCATGTTCATGTTCACTTCCCCGGTTTTGGAATTCAATTACATAGACATGGTCATTGAATTCTCCATAATACTTGTGATCATGAGATATCAATTGATGTAGTGCATCCCTCCTAGATCTATAGTAACATACACAAGTAATGGGGTCATTTCTTATTAACGAGCTAGGTTCATTTTCATCAAGTTCATTTGTGTTTGGTTTTCTAGTGTTTTGTTTTATGTCTCTTAATGCATGCATTAAAGGATCCCAAAGATGCTTGGCACTGCTAAAGGAGACAAAGAAAGTGGGCGGCCCTAGTTGTCGAATCATTGCATAGAGTTTGTTCCGTATTTGCTGGTGGTAGTCAGGCAAGGTACGAATTGTTTTTAGGTCCATGTACCCAATGTCAGAATTTAAAATACGAGCTAGGTTTGGTTTTGACTTAACGTCTTTTGCAACTAGTTTTCTACCTTTCAATTGCCCTTTTCTAATTCTAATCCACATTGTATTCAAGATTTGATTTATGATAATGCGAATTGCTTTATAAAACAAGTTTGTAGTATGATAAGAAAAATCGTGGTTTTTATGCAGCACTTCCCAGTGACAAATCTTTTGATATGTAAAGTTTTTGGAGATGTCAATTGGGCATTTGTTGCCATAGAAAAGCGATGGGAAACTCATTTCTTATGAGTATTATCTTTGAAGATTCCTAATGGCATGTACCCGGCAGCAGGTGTAATGCTAATTTGTTTATTTACAAGGTCATAGACAGTGTGTGCATCAATGAATCCATGGACCAATGTTTTTGTCATTGGTTCATCGTTTTCTTGGTTATCGTCTTCACTATCTTCAACGTCACTTGAACTTTGATATGCCTCTTGGTTTTGTAGGAATGCCTCTTTACAATTGTCATTTATGGCAGCATTCTCTGTTGAAAATAATACTGAGAGGGGGGGTGAATCAGTATTATCAGATCAGATAAAACTTTTCAATTTCATACTCAGATTCATATACGCTACTTCAATGAAGTTAACCAGCGTATACACGCGACTGTGTCTAAAGCAAATAGCGTATACTCAGAGATCTTATAATTCAGTTAGCTTAATCTTCAGTGAATGCATCAGAACATTATAAGCATATTAACAGTAAACAAGTGCTGTATAACAGAACAGGACATCACACAAGAGCCACACACATGAACACCATGATATAAGGTGGAAACCCAATGTGGGTGAAAACCACCTACTGCAATTTGTTTCTTTCTTCTTTAATGAGAAACTTCTTTTACAATAT
>APFE031057403.1:10691-40892 GCA_000404065.3 Pinus taeda | reverse complement strand
TCAGGGACCACGTTTCATCAATTTTCAGAC
Source organism: Pinus taeda (assembly GCA_000404065.3). Lineage (NCBI taxonomy): Eukaryota > Viridiplantae > Streptophyta > Pinopsida > Pinales > Pinaceae > Pinus > Pinus taeda. The sequence continues at coordinate 40,862 of APFE031057403.1, read as the reverse complement.
TGGATCCAAGAGTACAAAACAAACATTACTGCAATACAATCCTCAACTTATACTTGCATCATATTTCATCAAACAACCCAATACTGAATCACTAAAACCCTGTCATCAAGAACACAAAACCCAAACCAGAGCCCAGAACTCTGCAACAACCACCAGAATCAACAACAACCTGAAATATCAAATCTTATTATGCATACGCTACTTCACTGTACCAAAACCGCGTGTATACGTGCTTTCTCCAAAGGAAACCGGTGTGCAGATCTAGAAATAATTACTTATGCCTTCGCTATCAGATCTGATCCTTGCCAAGCGTCCCGAACAGATAATCAGCAAATACCAGAACTTCTCACTTCATCAGACACCCCTTTTCTCAATCTTGGCCTAATGATCTTCTCCTTATATAGCCTTAGGCCTTGCTCAATACCATGGTCCAAAACCATAACAAACCAATAACATCAACTTCGAAACTAGGGATCAACACGTTCGTCGAGACGCCATGGTCCAAAACCATAGGCACAACTTCCAAGGAATAACCGCCACGGACCAAAGATAAGTTTTCCACATATACGCGCTTTTACTGAAGCAAACCTGCGTGTATACGCGCTTTTACTGAAGCAAACCTGCGTGTACCTGCGTATATCTCTTTCTTGTCCTGCTGTACTGAGATCTGTCCTCTGATTGAGTTGCCATCACCTGTACCAACCTCTGAGCACCTTTACCAACCTCTGAGAGAGTTGCCATCAAGGACAACACTTGAAACATAATGCCAACATTCTCGAGCTTGTAAAGCATTCTTTTGCATAATTTTTTTAATGCTTTCATCACTTTGTGAACTTTAACTCGACTAAATGCATAAGCACTTTTGAATCTTAAACTCTTTTTGAGAACAACGGCAATCGTGTCAGTGTCTTTTATAGTTCGAGGCAATACAGATTGAATTATGGAAATATTTGTAGGGACATTGATGAATCCTCCAGTCAAGCCTAGTTGCGACTTCTTATGTCGATGGCCCATTTATTTTATTTACAAGAAGGGCAATCTCAATGCAACTAGTCTTTCTTCTAGTTCAGTGAGTTGTGTGAGTGTTCTAGTGGCATTGTTTCTTCTTATTTGTTCAGGAACTGCATATTTAGCAATTGTTCCATGTTCAATTGCTTTTTGTAGTGTTTACAAATGTAGCGATTTTCAACACGAGATTTAACATCCTCGAAACTAGTTGATAGTTTCCTAATCGTATTTTGTCTTGTTTGATTTTCTTGTTCTACAAAGCAAATGTCTCTTTTGAAAAAGGTTCTTTCTCGTGATGAAAAATTGAAAATAGGTGTCTCAGTTATTTGCCTTTGATATATTTGATCAAACTTTGATAATTCTATTAATTTGTTCGTTGATCTTAACTGAATCAATAGGCTAGATTTCCCTGATTTCTTTGATTGTGTTGAAAGATACTTTGATCTTGCTGCAAATGGATTGTAGTCCACATTTTCTATGACTATTTCTTGTTTCATTTTTGTTGTGTTGAATGCAAGTCTTATTGTATGTGCTTTCAATTTTTTCAATATAATGCCTTTAAGCAAATGCAAAGATAAACTTTTCGTCTATTTTCCTAATGGACAAGAAGTTACAATTTCTATTTGCGCGTTGTTTCTAATATGTTTTTTCAAGTTTCTAAGTGATCAAAATCTCAGTGTCTCACTAACATATTCTGTGTTTTCTAGAACTTTTGTCTGTTTGCCTAATGGACAAGAAGTTATCATTGTTGTTTGTGCGTTGGTTCTAATATGTTTTTTCAAGTTTCTCAGTGATCGGAATCGCAGTGTCTCACTGACATCTCCTGTGTTCTCTAGAACTACTTGTTGTTTCATTGTAATTTTGTTATATTGAATGCCTATTTTTTTCCTTTTCACATTTTTCCGAGCAATGTCCTTAAGCACATGCAAAGATAAACCTATCTTGTGCTTGTTCAAATGACAAGATGGTTTTAATTTAGTTTGATCAAATTGACATTTTGTTTCAGGTTGTGTTTCAGTGTTGTTCTTTGAGGAATGTGATGAATGAAACATTACAACCTCTTCAGTATCTGTCACGATTGCTACATCAAATGTTCTAGCATTAGCTAAAGATATCTTTATTTCACTTGTATCTTCTTTACTTGCAAGAAGACATGTTTCCATGTTATCTTGTTTACTGCATAAGTTCATTTGTTCATATGACTTGCTTTTTTGTTTTTGGAAGGTACAATGCGTTGTTGATTGTCTACGAACGAGAGGTTCGAAGTGCCCATTCAAAGGATCCTCGTCATGGAATAATATGTCATGAGTATCTATTTTAAGACTTGAATTGAAGTGCAAATAAGTTGTCATATTTATTTTGGACCAAACCCTAATTGTTATTTTCAGCCAATTTGAGAGCCAATGGATACAAAAAATATCTCCCCATAAACCTCTAGATCTTAGCGGTCTATTGTTTGAGGCAGATCTAGCCATGTTGTCTAAATAGATTTCCTGGTTGCTAATGTTATGCATTTCTTTAAGTGACTCTTCATGCAGTTCATGTTCATAAGACAAAATTGCCTCTCTATCTTGTTTTTCAAGACAGTCTCTAAAATACTCTATTGTTCCTTTCCTTAGCTCTACTGATGTGTATTGAAAATCTAGCAAAAGTTCTAAACTATCGAATAAACAGTCTCCAATTAGATATGAGAAATTGTTCACACGAAATAAGTGATGCTTTTGCAACAGTAATTGCAACTTGTGTTCCTGAGACATAGCAGACATGTTTCTAAGTGACCGAAATCTCAGTGTCTCACTAACATCTTCTTGTTGTTTCATTGTAATTTTGTTATACTCAGTGCTTATTTTTTGTCTTTTCAAGTCCTTCTAAGAAATGTCCTTAAGCACATGCAAAAATACACTTCTCTTGTGCTTGTTTAAGTGACAAGATGGTTTTAATTTAACCTCAATAGATTGACATTTTGTTTCAGGTTGTGCTTTAGTATTGTTCTTTGAGGAATGCGCTGAATGAAACATTACAACATCCTCAGTATTTGTCGTAGTTGCTACATCAGATGTCCTAACGTTAGGAGGAGATATCTTTATATCACTTGTATCTTCTTTAGCTTCAAGAAGACATGTGTCTATGTTACGAGACATCTTTATTTTTCCTGTATCTTCTTTACATGGAAGAAGACATGTTTCTATGTTATCTTGTTTACTGCATAAGTTCATTTGTTGATATGAGGTATTGGTTTGTTGTTGGAAGGTACAATCAATTGTAGACTTCATACGAACCAGATGTTCAAAGTGCCCATTTTGAGGATCCTCGTCATGGAATAATATGTCACGAGTATTTGTTGTAAGACTTGAATTGAAGTGTCAATAAATTATCATCTTTGTTTTGGACCAAACCCTAATTGGAATTTTCAGCCAGTTTGAGAGCCAATGGTTACAGAAAAAATCTCCCCATAGACCTCTAGATCCTAGGGGTATATTTTTTGAGGCAGATCTAGCCATTTTGTCTAAATAGATTTCACGGTTGCTAATTTTATGCATTTCTTGAAGTGACACTTCATGCAGTTCATGTTCATAAGAAATAATTGTCTCTCTATCTTGTTTTTTGAGACAGTCTCTAAAATACTCTATTGTTCCTTTCCTTAGCTCTACTGATGTGTATCAGAAATCTAGCAAAAGTTCTAAACTATCAAATAAACAGTCTCCAATTAGATATGAGAAATTGTCCACACGACATAAGTGATGCTTTCGCAAGACTAATTGCAAATTGTGTTTCAGAGACATAGGAGACATGATGACGACTAAGTATTCGATGCAATATTATGTTTAGTCATGCAATGCAATTACACGTCACAGAATCATAATAGAAAGTTGAACAATGCAAATGCATATAGAACAGGGAGTGATTGTGTGTAACTTTGGGACTAGAAATGTCTACTGAGTTGTTCAGACTGCTTATGTCAATTAAGATCCAATGCACAGTTTTGATACCAGAGTTCAAAATACCACTGCCAAAGACAAAAAAGAACCTGATGTACATTAGGATCAGACATTGTAAATGTATATTAATCCACTAACCAGTCAAATACAAATTAAAATTAATAAGTGAAATCAAGAAATACCACTGTCAAGAAAATCAATCCACTGTAGCTAACCAATACAAGATTAATCAGAAAGATGTTCACTTTGAAGATTGGGAAATTGGAAACAAATACATAGTTGCTCAGCCATAAAATTTTGTGCGTTGTCACATCACATGTACACTCATGTCAAATTGAAGAAATTGACTAAAACTTATTGGCTAGGAAATCAGAAAATATTTACAACTCTGAGTGGGTTCAATTGCCTAGAGTCCCCCTCCTACTTTATCAATTCTTTGCATCAATTGGTGCTCACAATAGGGAACATAATTTTTCATTAAACCACGAGGATGTTTAACCCCTGCCCAACCTATCAATAAGAATATTCACAGGGGAAACAAAGATTCACAAAAAGGTGGCCAAAAATCTTTGACAACTGTAGCTTCTAAATCCATACCTCAAAGCATAAGATTAGAATATTTGCTTGTTCATAGACTTGAAAGCCAAAGTAATTTTGTTTGGGGTAAGAAAATGTGCTCAAATGAAGAAAAACAACACATATGATTTAAAAGAAAGATGGAGCAAAGCCTAAATATTGTAACCTTTGTGAACACAAGGTGATTTAAAAGAAACATGGAGCAAAGCTTAAATATTGTAATCTTTGTGAACACAAGGGAAGTGGTGGGAAGCAGAACCTTTGTCCTGCTGTAAAGTCTCCTTTTCTAACTCAAATTAATAAAAAGTTATATTCAGAGATCTCTAGTAAAGTTAATTCTTTGCTTGGGAATCTGTATTGATGGTTGAGTAAAATTCAGGGATGTAAGCCACTAACTACTGGAATTATGGGTAGAAATAGACCTCTACATATAAGGATATCCTAAGTCACAAGATGAGACTATTTGCTGCTAAATATTGTATTGGTGAATTATAGGGGAACCCACTATAAATATAGAAAACAAGTACAACCAACCGTTGTCCTGCTGTGAAGTCCTATTTTTTTAGCTTAAATTAATAAAATTTTATATTCAGAGATCTCTAATTAAGTTAATTCTTTGCTTGGGAATCTGTATTGATGGTTGAGTAAAGTCGAGGGATCTAAGCCAGCAACTACTGGAATTATGGGTAGAAATAGATCTTTGCATATAGAGATATCCTAAGTCAAAAGATAAAATTATTTACTGCTAAGTATACTATTGGTGAAATATGGCGCAACCCACTATAAATCTACAAAACAAGATCAGCCTTGTAAAGATTGGGATCCTTTCTAAAAATTGCAGTATGACATTAACAAATGTATAAATTTGCATTAATATTCTCTCCCACTATATCTAAATTTATCTCCCTCATGAGATTTCAAAAGTTCTTTAGTTTGATTCTTTCTCCAGTCAATTTTCCTTCTATGACCTCATATGTGTTGTTCAGACCATGATTTTCCTTCTTTTGAAGACATTCCTAACATTATTCAGAATAGGTATTCCTAATAAGCTACATTTCTTAGTTAATACCTACGAAGAATCTCACTTTAAGTGAATATTTGGACATGGGTAGGAGAAACAATGTTGGACAGTCGTAGGAACCAAAGACATTGCCAAGGGGGGGCATACAATCCACTATAGCTAACCAATACAAGATTAATCACAAAGATGTTCACTTTGAAGATCGGGTAATTGGCAACAAATACGCAGTTGCTCAGCCATACAGTTTTGTGTGTTGTCACATCACATGTACACTCATGTCAAATTGAAGAAATAGATCTCTGCATATTTACAGGGGAAACAGAGATTCACAAAAAGGTGGCCAAAAATCTTTGACAATTGTAGCTTCTAAAGCCATACCTCAGAGCATAAGATTAGAATATTTGCTTGTTCATAGACTTGAAAGCCAAAGTAATTTTGTTTGGGGTACAAAAATTGTGCTCAAATGAAGAAAAACAACACATCTGATTTAAAAGAAAGATGGAGAAAAGCCTAAATATTGTAATCTTTTTGAACACAAGGCGATTTAAAAGAAAGATGGAGCAAAGCCTAAATATTGTAATCTTTGTGAACACAAGGGAAGTGGTGGGAAGGAGAACCTTTGTCCTGCTGTAAAGTCTCTTTTTTTAACTTAAATTAATAAAAAATTATATTCAGAGATCTCTAGTAAAGTTAATTCTTTGCATGGGAATCTGTATTGATGGTTGAGTAAAATCGAGGGATGTAAGCCACTAACTACTGGAATTATGGGTAGAAATAGACCTCTGCATATAAGGATATCCTAAGTCACAAGATCAGACTATTTGCTGCTAAATATTGTATTGGTGAAGTATGGTGGAACCCACTATAGATCTAGAAAACAAGTACAGCCAACCTTTGTCCTGCTGCGAAGTCCTATTTTTTTAACTTAAATTAATGAAATTTTATATTCGGAGATCTCTAGTTAAGTTAATTCTTTGCTTGGGAATCTGTATTGATGGTAGAGTAAAGTCGAGGGATGTAAGCCACCAACTACTAGAATTATGGGTAGAAATAGATCTCTGCATATAGAGATATCCTAATTCAAAAGATGCAATTATTTACTGCTAAGTATACTATTGGTGAAATATGGGGCAAGCCACTATAAATCTACAAAACAAGATCAACCTTGTAAAGATTGGGATCCTTTCTAAAAATTGCAGTATGACATTAACATATGTATAAATTTGCATTAATATTCTCTCCCACTATATCTAAATTTATCTCCCTCATGAGATTTCCAAAGTTCTTTAGTTTTATTCTTTCTCCAGTCAATTTTCGTCCTCGGACCTCATATGTGTTGTTTAGACCATGAGTTTCCTTCTTTTGAAGACATTCCTAACATTACTAAGAATAGGTATTCCTAATAAGCTACATTTCTTAGTTAATACCCAGGAAGAATCTCACTTTAAGTGAATTTTTGGACATGGGTAGGAGAAACAATGTTGGATAGTCCTAGGAACCAGAGACCTTGCCAAGGGGGTGGGGGGATACAATCCACTATAGCTAACCAATACAAGATTAATCACAAAGATGTTCACTTTGAAGATCGGGAAATTGGCCACAAATACGCAGTTTCTCAGCCATACAATTTTATGTGTTGTCATAGCACTCAATTAAACAAAGGCAGAATATATGGAAACCAGTTTTTACAGTTGTCCTCGTGTATCTAGTAAACACGAGGCCTAACATTTGTTTGCAACCAACAGTTGAGTCAATACATAGTACAAGCTAGGCAGGTTCATTGAGTTCCCACAAAACATGTGCTCGGGTAATTGAAGGGCATAGTGTATTTTGGACTGAGATATGTTGATGATTGATATTTTCTAATACCCAGCAACTAATTTGAACATAATTATGAGATACAAAAAACTAGAAACTGAACCGTGAAATTCACTGATCAAATATACTTAGTATGCTAACAAAATTGCAGTGGAAAATAAATTTACAAAGACACAAACACACAATTAACAAAACAACAGATATACCCTAGAAACCCCAACTGGAGAAAACCTGCTAATTTGTGTGTTTTTATTGATTTCCTTAGAAAATTCTCAGTAATTAATTACAAAGCATTGGAAAATTTCTCTTTCAACTCTTTGTTCCTCAATACGATATCCTACACACCCTAGACCAATCTAGCTTCTCTCTTGAACAAGTTGTGCCAATTTTTCAGCTTGAACTGCCTCCTTGCACAAGCTATCTCAGCCTCCTCAAGTGATGCGCTCTGACTCTACCTAACCTCACGCACTAGTCTAGAACTATTTTCCTGAGCACAAAACACAAAATCGCTAGAACATAATCATATGTCTCACCAAATTTGTACCCTTCTCTATATATAATCGAACTACCCGTCAACTCAAGTGAATTATCTCCTTAAACCCAAGTCAAACTGCCTCACTAAACTCAAGTCTAACTGACATCTAGAACTCAAGAAAACTGGCACCTTGAACTCGAGTCAAACTGCCTCACTAAATTGAAGTTGAACTGAGATAAAATCTCTATGCATGCTGGTTCGATTTACTATTTTTAGCTAAGGAAAATTAAAGAATTTCCCTAAGTCAACACTAAGATCAAGTAAGACTATGCCTTAGCTTCAGATGCGGGTTCTTCTTCCAAATTTAGTGCACCTAAAATTTAGCAAAACCCACCCTTCTCTAAGTTCAATTAACAGTGACATGGAGGTGTTGTTGCAAGGTTTTTCATATTTTGATTGGGCAAGTAGTGCTTGTAACAAAAAGAGAACTTTAAGGTGTTGATTTGGGTTAGGTTCACGCATGGTTTCCTAATTTAACAAAAAACAAAATTCTATAGCACTCAATTCAGCAAAGTTGGAATATATGGAAACCAGTTTTGGTAGTTATGAAGCCATCTAACTTTGCAAGTTACTAGCACAATTGACAACTCAGACTTTGGACACAACTATGATTTAATGTGATAATCAAAGTCGGATCAAACTCTCTAAAGATCTAGTATTTCACAATCAATCCAAACACACTGAGATCAAGGATACGGTTTAGAAGGGAGCCATGGTTCTACAATATGTCCAACAGAGTGGCAAGTCATTGGCATCTTAACTAAGCCACTTGAAAAAGGGAAATCCAAGATGTTCAAATAGCAACTTGGTGTGTTGGATAACACCATTATCAGTAAGAGGATTATTAGTGAAAGTATCTCCAATAATCTTCTACACAAGTAGATCCACCCAACTGTTCAACAACAATGTATCGTGCCATATAGAAGCAAGTGAAGGCACATCACAGTTCTCAAGGAGGCATATCACTCTTGATTTATAGAAGAGAGGGCTCATACAGGCCCGCCAGCTTTAGATAAGGCATCCACCACCACTAGCTAATCTGAGAGGCATGTGTAGCAAGATAAAGAGAGACAATTATAAATTCTATTTCTGAGTTTGACTTAGAATAAAGGAAATTGTATTCCTAAGTTTGAGTCACTTGCAAACCCTTTTAATAAGCCCTAGTACACCTTATTGGATCTATAAGAGAGAGCACATAGGTATGGATTCATTCATTGAGTCTTGAATCAACAGCTAGTAGTTTAGGGGCATTTTCATGTAGCACATTCTTTTCATGTTTAGAATTAATAAAGTTAGTGACAGGTTTTGACAGTCCTTTACTGAAATCTATTTACCACGAGTTGGAAAATTTCTACAAACATCCTCCCTTACCCCAGTACAAACATCTTTGGAGGCTTTGATGTCATGCTTTGTGAGTCCTCTTAGATTGTGGTGGTATCTATGTAATGTCTTGCAATTACAAGCTACCATACTACAATGTAATTTCCCATACCCATGTTTCCCAAAGCGACACTTTGTTCCATCCCTTCATAAATACTCTAACGGATGCATTATATAACCTCCCCGACCACTCTGAAACAAATCGATCTAAGAAGATCATTGCCCACTCCCCAGTAGCCCCATACGAACCTGTGACTATTGTATGCCGCAACGGCGATGGCCGTTAGGTCACCGACCCCTTACTAACACACAAGGCCAACAAAAAAAGCACAATTGACAACTCAGACTTTGGACACAACTATGATTTAATGTGATAATCAAAGTCGGATCAAACTCGCTAAAGATCTAGTATTTCACAATCAATCCAAAAACACTGAGATCAAGGATACGGTTTAGAAGGGAGCCATGGTTCTGCAATATGTCCAACAGAGAGGCAAGTCATTGACATCTTAACTAAGCCACTTGCAAAAGGGAAATTCAAGATGTTAAAATAGCAACTTGGTGTGTTGGAGAACACCATTATCAGTAAGAGGATTGTTAGTGAAAGTATCTCCAATAATCTTCTACACAAGTAGATCCACCCAGCTGTTCAAGGAGGCATATCACTCTTGAGTTACAGAAGAGAGGGCTCATACAAGCCTACTAGCTTTAGATAAGGCATCCACCACCACCAGCTAATTTGAGAGGCATGTGTGGCCAGATAAAGAGAGACTATTATAAATTCTATTTCTAAGTTTGACTTAGGATAAAGAAAATTGTATTCCTAAGTTTGAGTCACTCGCAAACCCTTTTAATAAAACCTAGTACACCTTATTGGATCTATAAGAGAGAGCACATAGTTATGGATTCATTCATTGAGTCTTGAATCAGCAGCTAGCAGTTTAGGGGCATTTTCATGTAGCACATTATTTTCATGTTCAGAATTAATAAAGGTAGTGACAGGTTTTGACAGTACTTTACTGAATTATGTTCATTGTTTCTACAACATGTGATGTTTTGATAAGTTCTTAGCTCTGTTGTCTTTTAGTTTTCTATAGGAATTGTACTACAATGTGAAATCTGTTTACCACGACTTGGAAAATTTCTACAAACATCCTCCCTTACCCCAGTACAAACATCTTTGGAGGTTTTGATGTCATGCTTTCTGAGTGCTCTTAACTTGTGGTGGTATCTATGTAATGTCATGCAATTACAAGCTACCATACTACAATGTAATATTCCTATGATGCTTATGTGTATCATATTTTGTTTGCTAAAAGAATAGTACAAACAAAGACAAAACTTACAAAACAAAGTCTAGGCTGTAGCAGTGTAGCTAGATTAGTATTTTGATTTAGCACCAAAACAACGCACTTGCACAAAGATAAAATTCTCCATCTCTCAAGGCTCAACTAAGAGATCCAAAAGGAAGACGATATACACAAGATGTTGGTGAAAAAGTCTATCATAATTCCCAATGCCTAATCTCCTAAAGAATGAGAAATATCCTTCAAATTTCCTACCATATTAATCACGCTTTTTAGTCTCACTGACCTCAGATTGGTCATCAGTAGACACTAATATTATTTTATTTCATTTGTATCAACATCCTACATGAGGAAGGATAGAAAATGGAACCTACAGAAAAGATGGGTGGGAAGCCTAACAAAAATAATGGATGGGAACTTACAATTAATGATCCTCCTAAAAAACTCCCAGGTGGGGCCTCACAAAAAATAATGATGATCCCCCATTGGGATATCTACCTTCATAACTTAGTCTTCCTGGTAAATCTGAAGAAACCTAGATACTAATCACAACATTTTCCACCACTTACATTTTCCATCCAGAAAAGAAAAAAGATATGACACCGAAGATGCAGGCATCTTACCGAGAATTTGCAATAGCGATGTGATGTAAAGTTTTGAGGACAGTTGAAGTCGATGCGAGGTAACCACGAAACCATTTCTAACTTTATTATATAGCAACAAAAGTAAGTTACACGTAGCGGACGCTGCATGAAAAATGTTGAAAAGAATGAAACGTGTACACAATGAATAATTAGAATCCAATACGTACAAATGACCTGGCTTACGTTAACCTTGACCAAATTAGCGCCGTAAGTAAACTAGCACAAATGTCTTAGCTTCCCAAACAGATGGCAGTGCTCTGCAAATAGATGTCAGGGCCATTGCTACTTTTTCTACCTTAGCTGTTGGCTTAAATGTTCGAACTCTTGGCTGTTTAACCCTCTAAGCTCCATGCCCTGCTGTTTAACCGGAAAAGCTACATCCCCTGTTGGTTGTTTAACAGTCCAACCCCCCTGACTGTCAGCCCACTAAGTTACATCCCCTGTAGGATTGAGTCCCTAAACCCACAGCATTAGTACTCGCTGTACGGGGTAGTGGCCCTTCAACTTCTACCTTGACCCTTGCTTCCACTGTTCTTGCCCCTGCTGATGGGTAAACAATAGGTTCTAGTCCTGCCTTTTCCACTAGATATTCGATCAATGCTTCAACAATATTTGGATTTGTATGTTCAACTGCGAGGTAAATTGTTGGCTTCAGACCTGTCGTTGCTTCTCTCGCCTCCAGTGAACAAAGCGTTCGAAACCTTGTAAAACAACAACGCTCCTTTGTAGTAGTTTTTTGTCCGTATATCATCAAATGGACGACAACCGTAAAGAAATCTGTGTTCTGATCTGCAACTATACATGTCGTTCTTTCTTTTTAGCATTATCGGACATTACAGAAACGATAGCAAAGCAGGCCAAAACTGAACCTGGAAATAAGAACGACCCGATTCAAAATTCAAGAGGCATCTTGGGCCGCAGTCATATGGAGAGCCTGCTGAGTTGTGGCTGAAAGAGTTTCTCCTTCGTATGTGGTGGCTGGAGGAGCGTATAAGAGCCGTGGGGGCTATCCTCAACCATTCTCCCGCCACACCGACAATTTTTAGCAGCGAATTGGTCATGGAAAACTAGCTCGCATTGAGATGAGAATGCGTAGAGGAATTGAGATTATTAGTACTTATATGAGGACTACAATGGAACAAACCAGGAATATTAGTCGGTGAATGCATACGCGTCTTCGTAGGCCGAGCACAGGGGCTGGGCTGGGCTGAATGGAGGCACCAACTTTTGGAGAAATGGGGCAACATGCGGATCGAACCTGCAACAGGGATCTATCTATGGCGGATGAAGACAAAGTGAATTCGTTATTAATATCTTTAGTGAGGCGGACGCTAAGTGGAAACAAATAAGAATCCCTAGAAATAAGAATCAATGGGGAATCATCTATGCTATGCTAAATCATGCAGAACCACCACGACAACGAAAGTTATACGGCGCAGCGATGGTGGCATTCAAAAAGTTTGGGAGGCAATTAAAGTGGGAGAGCTGATGGTGGACAATCCCCAACAATTCCTGTGAAATTTCAGTGATATCCAAGTAAGGTGTCGCATCGCAGCCCTCCATCCTGAGGAGGATTTGGTGTTGGGGGGAATCTATGTTCTTCTCCCAGTGCAAAAATATTTGCGGTGTGTACTATCATCTCTTGACATGGCCTCGCTTCTCCCTCTCGCCTGCCTCATTCTCAATCTTGCTAACAACCCTCCCTCTCGCCCAGCTCATTCTCAATCACTCGACCCACTTACTCTGTCATGGATTTCCCCTCACCACAAAGGCCTAAGATACAATGTTATTCTAGAGCGATTCCCTCTGAACTAAGCATTGATGACTTAGAGCCCGTAATAGTGGGATTTCTCCTATTTCCATTGTATAACTCCTGGGAGAAAGCTAAGGATCTTTGGGAAGCAAGCCCAATTGGAGTTCTTAATAAGGTCTTCACCTTGAGTTCCCCTTTGGTAAGCCCTATAAATGTAGGGCCAGTTTCCTATAAGGCAATGGCAGATCTAGTACCTATTGCAGAAAAAGGCTTCTTCCTGCCATCCAACTGCAACTAAACCCATTAAGTTCCAGTCTTCTTTTGGTCGGTAGTCCTAAGCCCTGGGAGCAGTCTCAGGGTAAGCCCCATAAGTTGTAGCAAACAAGTCGAATGGCAAAGCAGGAAAGATGGCAAGTGAAGTAGCACCATAAGAACCCGTTCAGGGTAAGCCCCATAAGTTGCAGCAAACAAGTCAAATGGCAAAGCAGGAAAAATGGCAAGCGAAGCAGCACCATAAGAACCCATTCAAGGCTGTGAAATGGGGAAGAAACATGACACCTCCCATGAAATGGGGATGAAACATGACACCTCCCGCAATGCATGGACACCTACAGTACCTACTGCACAACACCTGGTAACATGCTCAAATAGCCTAACCTGCAAACCATTGTGCTAATAATTTAGCATAACCTGCAAACGATTGTGCTGATAATCCAAACTAATGTCAAGATTAACATGAAACCGTTGACGGTTAGTAATAATAAACAGGGCCTAAAGTAAAATAGGCTATGCTCCAGCCTCTTCCACCTCGGGAAGATGCCAAATAAGATGGCAAACCAGAATAACTTCGAAGACTTTGGTTATCCCGGCACAACGCGTTTGAGAACTTTGTAATAATCACCGTATAACAGTGTTGAACAAATTGAAACTAATGCTAAAGCAAGGCTTTTCTATTACTATAGTCCCTGCCCATTGCCAGATGGCAGGGACTAATAACATTCTTGATCCATTCAGATGATCGAAATTACTATTTGAACAATAAAAATGTATCGATTCAAATAATGTTGAGATCTCTGAATTCCAATACCATCCATTAGGACATCTTTGTTCAATATTCGTTCTAAACATTGAATGATATTGCTATTAAATGTTTCATCTCACTATAAAAGGTCAAATTGTATACTTGTGAGTTATTGGCAATCGTTATGCATTGATTGTAATATTAAATATAATGGCATTTAATGAATAAGACACTTTCATGGTATTGTTCCAAGTTTCAATCCTATCATAATTGAAAAGTCAAAAGGTTAGATATGGAAGAAAGGGTATTTATGGTAAATTAAAGCTTTTTAGAGGGTCTTTATGAATGAATGAAAGAAATTTTAATATTTATGGGATTTTCATTTTTTTTGCTTTTTGCAATTTAATCATTTTCTTACTTAAATTAATGATGAGTTGACCAACTTTCTAACAGTGCCCTTATTGAAAAGACAATGTCCAAAATCCAATGTCTATCGTAACTAGCTTTGATGTCTCTAAAAGCATCACATTCCAAAATGAAATGTTTTTCTCATTCCACTACCCTAGAAGTGCAAAGAGTACATAGTTGTTCCTCACAAACTTCTTTAGGTGTTTTCCACCACCTTGTTTCACACCAAAGTTGATGCGGGTTAGTTCTTAATTGAGCAATAAGAATATTTTCTCTCCATGGAATGTTAGCTCCAATGTACTCGTTTTTTTGGATATCACAAGTGGGATTGAATTCATGTACATCTTATTTCTTCTTTCTACCCACTTATGGAACTTTTCGATAACAAAATTCTTTAACTCCTTGTTATTTGTGGGACAGGCATTGAGGTAAATATTTCATTTTTGCATCCATTTGGTGTTTTGTCTCATCCATGATTTCTTTCTTTCGCTCATGCCTTCATTGAAGATAACTTTAGGCCATCTACCTACTCCCATTTCCTTAATTCCTTTTATGTGCCTTATGAGATGCACCATAGCAATTGCTTCGATGGGAATTGTTGCTCTTTCACTTAATATTATCTCACAAGGAACCAAAATTTTTATTACGAACTTGCTCATGATCAAGCATTTTTGGATTTTCTTAATTTTCTTCCATTTTGAGACAGGGATGTTGCTAGCCCATAGTTCACACCCATATAATATCACTGGACAAAGTAGGAGCCCAAAAAGCACTTTAATCCTTTTCCAATCACATAACTTTTCCTCTCTACATGTGTTTTGAAGAGCATATAATACTTTCCACCCTCCTAAGATTGTCTTCTTTATGGAGTCCTCCTAATTAAGCTTGTTATTGAAATCAATACTGAGGTACTTGTATTCTTTTAATTCTTCAAGAATTTTTCCTCCAAAGAAGAACGTATGTTGGCTCTTCTTCCTTTTATTTGAGAAAATCATTATTTTGGTATTTCTGGTATTGACTTGAATAACCACAGCTTTACAAAAATTCTCAAGGGAATTTAGGTGCATCTACAATCTCTGGGCCAATTTAGAAATCAATACAAGGTCATCAACATATAGAAGAAGTTTTATCACAAACTCCCCCAACCGAATGCCATCCCGACCTTGAAATTAAACCACTTTTCCAATTTATCAATATATAAACCAAAAAGAGTAGTGGATAAAGGGAAGCCTTACTTGACTGTTATGTGACTTCTAAAGCTTTCTGAAATTCCTGTTGAAGTTTTAGTTTTGACTTTCACCTCTTCATTATTCCCATGGACAATGGCTCTGCAAAGGAATTTCAAGTTCTTTCATTCTACTCCACAACTTATCTCTAGGGACGATGTCAAATTCCTTTTTGAAGTAAACAAAGCAACAAAATACCTCTTCTTTGTCCCTCCAAAATTTTTCAATAATGTGTCTCAATGTGATACTATGATCTATTGTATAACGTTTTGGCCTAAAACTTGCTTTCCCTTTGGCCCTCTTTTCTTTTATTTCCATGCACTTACTAATTCTATTTTCTCCCATGCTGTTGAAGAGTACCATGCTGCTGAAGAGATTTGCAAACATAGGATTGATCATATGGGTTTTGTAGTTGGAAGGATTATTAATGTCTCCAGTTTTAAAAAGGGGTATTGCTAGACTAGTTGTTGAATCTCTTGGGAATCCTTGCCAAATGACATTGTTGAATATTTCCGTGATGTGCAGTGCAAGAATCTTCTTTCCCCACTTTAGATATTATGCTTGAAATTCAACCAAGTATTTTTCCTTTCATGTTTTCAACCACTTAATTCCTGGCTCCACTTTGTGTAATGTGAAAATCTTTGTAGTTGTGTTTATCCTAGGAGGGGGCTCTTTCTCTAATTATTTCTCATAGAGTTGTCTTGCATAGTCAAACCATTGATTAGTTGTAATATTATTTTCAGTTTGCATCTTCCTTGGTTGAAGCTCCTACCAAAAACGATTTGGGTTATTCTTTCTTAGATATATTAACTATTCTCGCCTTGTTTGCATGAACTCATCTTTCTTCCTTTTTAAAATCTCCTTATATAACTTTACATTCATCTTCTCCTTGTCTGCCCTTTTCAAGGTTTTCCTTGCAATTTTGCATTCCTCATCAAACGAAGAATTTACAGGAAAAAAATTGATTATGATTTCCTATTTTTTTTTTTTTTCACTTCTCAAGTGCACCCTGAATTACATGTGTTAACTCATGATTGTTGAGGCTCTAGAAACCACTCTTCTCCTTCTAAATTGATCCCTTGAGCATTGTTTTGAAGATAGTGCAATTTTCTTGTGTTAGAATAATTTTGCCCCTTGATATTGATTGTCAAGAAAATTGGGTTTTTTTCGTATGTTGCCTTTATTCTAACCAAGATGTCTTTATATAAATTAAGTTACTGTATGATTTTAAGTCCCACATGTGCTCTCCAATCTTAACTTC
The DNA here is from genome assembly GCA_000404065.3 of Pinus taeda. Classification (NCBI taxonomy): domain Eukaryota; kingdom Viridiplantae; phylum Streptophyta; class Pinopsida; order Pinales; family Pinaceae; genus Pinus; species Pinus taeda. The sequence goes on along the minus strand of APFE031057403.1, from coordinate 23,965 downwards.
ATCTATCCTTTCTATTAACATTTATGGTAAATCAATGTCTATAATTATGTGGATAATATGTTTGTTTGGAATAGGGAATAGGGTTTATTAAGTATATGGATTTAATATGTATAGAATACTATAGAATATTTTTATTACTATACCCAATCCAAAGGCTAAAATTTATTTCCAAAGTAGCTATATTTTTTTTTGTTTTTAATTAAATTCATTAATTAAAAAAAAAAAACTTATTTGAACAAGTCTGAAATGAAAGGAGTTACAGTTTTTTGGGAATGTGCTATTGATAAGTTATGTTATTGTAACAAAGCTTTTTTACATATTAATAATATCCATAATAAAATGATATGAATCTTCATAGTCAAAAAATTATTATATGTTTTTTTTAAATGGATATATGTTTAGTTATATATTAATTATTTTTATCATTTAAGAAAATTAATGATTATTTAATTAATAAAGTTATAATTTAATTAATTCTTGTGATTTTTCTAATTTTAGCAACCCGATATGTATGATGAAGTAAGTGTTTCTGTTGAAATATGAGAACAAGAATATTCCAATTTAATTTGTCCTTGAATTAAGTTGTGAATTAAAATCGAATTTAGTTTTAACAGCTACATGGAAATAATTAATTAATTTATTTTAAATTAATTAGTTGGATAAATTCAAGTTAGAAGTCTTTTTGAATTCATGCAAGAGTTATCCCTTAAAATAAGGAGATAAGAATGAGTTATATTTGAGTTGTAATTAGTTAACTGAGTTTACTGAGTTAAGTTTAGTTAAATTAGTTCCAAACGATTTGAGGAACTAATAGTGAGTTAACAGTTAGTTGATGCATTAATGCACTCAACTAGTGCTACTCCAGTTAACTGAATATTCCCTCATCAGAAACTCATGCATGTTTATTCTGAGGAAGACCAAATTGAGATTAATGTTCAAGGAAAATGTAGTATCAGTTGCATGTATTTTATTATAAAGAAAACTCATGCATTCTGTTAGGTTCCTATACCAATAGGAGTCATAATTTTGAATGACTAAGGTTCTCCCTCGTAATATTGTATATACCTTTTCTTTTTGCAAATTTTTTCCATATTATAAAAAATAGCAAATGTGAAGAGGGTATGTCCTAAAAGAAAAATCAAAGGACAAAAGAATAAGAGAAGGTCAAAAGAAAACGAAAATATATGAACCCCGAAAACAAAGAGACCATGAAAGTGTGCAAGTTTAAATGCCACTAATATTTACTTTTATGCATAATAATGATTGTGTGCAACTTGCTTTTCATGCCACAATCCATGGTAATCAAACTATTTAATCATGGTTATTCCATGCTTTGAATTTTATGTTTATAGATTAGAGAATAAAATCTGACCAAACAGTTTAATTTTGGCAAATCATATTTAGGTAGAGAAAATAAAAGGAGCCCATAAGCTTAATCTGAGCCCTTGGATGATATAAGGTTAGAATTAGATTGATTAATTTTCAAATGAAACATAAATGAATAAGGGTTTGCTATCCTAAATGCACCGAAAGTAATGAAGAAAATATGTTAAGGTAAGAAATGGGTAAGTAGAAGAAAGGTTGTTGAACTACAAAGTTAATTGGATTAAATTGCATGCATCATGTTTAGACACATCTTTCAACATGTATGGTCAACTATGGAAGCAAAGTCAAAGGTTTGCAATTTCATATGATTAACTCCCCCTCATTCACTTTTCCCCTTTACTTACTAATTTCCTATCTACAAGTATGTCCTAGCTAGTACTTTTAAAATCTTATAATTCAAAGAGGTTTAGAGCATTTCTCTGACTTCTGGTGGGACCAGACCCTCAGCTTTATGACTTATGGACTCAAGTGCTAGAATCCCCTTCATAAAATCATATCCCTTCATACAAACGATTTTCCTTCATCACCCTAAGAAAACCCATTTTCCTAAGGTTAAACACCATTTACCTAGGAAACGTAAAAACCCACCATGTATATTCTATTTCATTCCAAAAACCCACAAAAAGCATTTTATCCTAAGTATAAAGCTAAGTGTGCAAATACATACCTTTTACCTGTTTACTAAGGAAAAATCCACTCCGCCCATCACATTTCATATTAATTATTGATTTTATTATATAAATCCTAATATTTTCCCGTATATTAACTAAATCCCTATGTAAATACCCCAATCCTTAGTTTTAATAAAAACTATATGAATTATCCATATCCCAATACAACCTTACTTAATTTACCTAATTCGGCAAACCTAAGTTAATCCCGTCATTAACCTCACCTGATTCCCTAATCCCAAGGTTAAGCCTTGCCCGATCATTTAACCTAGGATTAATTCCTAAATTAATCCCAAACCATTATAATTACAACCCCTAGTTCTCCCCGCCCAACTCGCATTCATTTCCTCTGTGCATCTTCTCCTCTCGACTACCATCAGATCACAATCACCCAAATCTAATGGACCATAGCCATATCGGCCGAGCCCGATAGCCTACCTTTACTCACTTGATAAGTAAGTTTTTGTTATGCTCTTGACCTGCGAGAAGATACCAGAATACAAAATATGTGGAGAAATATACCCAGAACACAGACCAATAAGAAATAACAACATGTATTTTATTATTCATAAAGAAAAAGAATGTTCATTTGCCTCTTTGAGGGGGCAACTTCCAATTGAGCTAGACTCAATTACAAAATAAGACACGATGCTCGTCAAGGGGAGTCTCTATCCTTTATATAATATTCATACATGCAATACCATGGGTCAATACCATAGTTCTTATTAATACCATCTATCTACTACCATGGTCCATTTGCAACTAACTATGGTCCCTTCTTTAAATGCAGGTCAAGCACTTATAATTATTAACATGGGCTTTATTAACTTTTTAACTAACTATAACTATGACTTGACCCTATTACATAAATAAGGGGGTTAGGGTTGGACACTAACATGCCCTCCCCCATAAAAATAGCCTTGTCCTCAAGGCTGAAGCTGCAGAAACTGCTGAAGAACAGTGGTTGGTTCCCATGTCACATCTTCTGGAGAGGTGTATTTCCACTTGACGAGGACTTCCTTGATCATGTGGCCTTGCAGGTGCCATTCTCACGTGTCAAGAACCTATTTAGGTTGGATCCAGATTGAACATTCTTCATCCAATTCTAGTAGACTAGTTTGAATTATACAATGGTTCCCATTCACTTTCTTGAGGCATGAGACATGGAAGACTGGATGGATTTTTGTAGTGGGTGGAAATGCTAGCTTGTAGGATACTTCTTTGATGCACTGACGTATTTGATACGGTCCATAGAATTTTGGAGATAATTTCTGACAACTCTTGTCTGTGATTGATGTTTACTTATATAGTTGCAGCCTCAAGAATACCTGATCCCCTTCTTGAATTTTGTGCTTTGAATGATTTTGGTCTGCCTTTTGCTTCATACGATTTTGAGCTTGATGGAGATTCTCTTCGAGGTGGGCCAGCATGATTGCACGTTTCTGTAGGATTTGATCCACTTCTTGTACCTTTTAGCATCCTGGATATAAGAAGTAGGTGAAGGAGGGTGTTGACCATAAACAACCTCATATGGAGTCATTTTGGTGGTGGCATGATAGTTAGTATTATACCACCATTCGGCTAGAGGTAACCACTGTACCCATAGGCGTTGCTTTCTGAAGTGAAACACCTAAGGTAGGTCTCTAGACATTTGTTGACTACTTCAGTTTGACCATCAGTTTGGGGATGATAGGAAGTACTGAGTTGTAGTTGGGTACCTTGTAGCCTGAAGAGTTCTTGCCAAACGTTATTGGTGAAGATTGGGTCACGATAAAAAACAATGGAAGTGGGCATGTCATGCAATTTGAAGAGCTGGTCCACGAAAGATTGAGCCACAAAAGCTACTGTAAAAGGGTGGGGTAGGGTGCAAAAATGAGCATACTTAGAAAGTTTGTCCACAGCCACCATGATGATTGATTTGTTGCCTGACTTTGAAAGACCAGTAATGAAATCTATAGAAACCTTCATCTAGATTGAGGCAGGGATGGGAAATGGTTCTAATTTTCCAGGGGATTTGACTTTTTCTCCTTTGTGGTGCTAACACACATCACACTCAACTACAAAACTAAGAATGTCCTTTCACATGCATGTCCAAACGAATGAATGTCGAGTGTGAACATAAGTCTTCTGAAAGTCTGAATGTCTTGCATTGGCTTCCAAGAGTTCCTTGATGATTTTTTCAATTTCATTCTTTTGGGCGAAAAGATATCTATATGGGCGCACATTTGGCGGTTGTGCCCCGGGGACCAAAGTAATGCTATGATCATGTTCCCCTCTCAGGGGTGGAAGCTCATGGGGTTTGTGAAAGACCTGCAAAGGATTGTTTAAGACATGTTGCATCTCAGGATGAATATGAAGAGAAGTGGGTTCGAAGGTCCGGATGGCATTAAATTGGGCTATAACTCCATCGTGGCCCTTTTTTAACAATTTTTCCATCATATGCGAGCTGGTGATAGAAGTAGCACCTGCCTAGAGTCCATGTAAGGTATGTGTGTGGTTATTCTGCTTAATGCTCATATATAACTCCTAGAAATCCATTGTGATTAGGGCAAGTGTGCAGAGCCATTCAACACCCAAGGCAATGTCACACCCACACATGTTGATGGCAAACATGTGGGTATTTAGGTGATAATCCCCCATTTGAAGTTTGAAATTTTCACAGCGACCTTCACATTTCATTGTCCCCCCATCAACAATTTGGACTTAGAAATTAGAGACAGCTCTGACAAAACAATGCACTACTTCAGTGACTCTTTGATGGATAAAGTTATGCATACTTCCACTATCAATCAAGACTACTACAAGTCAATTCTTAATAAAACCTCTGATTTTGAGAGTTTGGGGAGAAGAAATTCCTGCCAAAGCATGAAGCGAGATAACTGGTTCTTCAGGTGTAGCTGGGAGCTCATTGTCTAGCTGGTTGTCCTCATCTTCCTCCTCTGGTCCCTCAAATGGTTGGGCTTCCTCGAATGAACTGTGATCAGTAGCATCAATTTGAAAGAATTTGGGTTCCTTGTATTTATGCCCCAGGGAGTATTTCTCATCACAGTAGTAACAAAATCCTTACTTTCTTCTTTCCGTTATTTCTGCTGGTGACACCTTTTGAACCTTAAGTGTTTGGGTAGTGCTCGGAGCCTGGGTGGGGCATCCCTTGGCTATGAAATTTGGACGAGTTGACTAGGCCACTAATGCGCGTTCTACTTCACAAGCTGTATTGCATGCTGCCAGCCATGAGACTGGGTGTTGTAGTCAGACGTGGGCTTGTATGGCATCTTTGAGACCACTAATAAAACATTCCAAGTAGAATTCATCTGCTAGACCTCGTTTGTGGAATTCTAATGCTTCAATGGTTTTAATATATTCTTGCATTGTGTCTGTCTATCAGAGCTTAGTAAGACGACCCAAAATGTCAGATTGATGGTCAAAGTGATCAGAAAGGGATTTTGAGAATATCTGCGAAGTCATTGGCCTTGCATAGCAGCGTTGATGCCACTGCCACCATTTCCATCTTTCCTGGTCCAAGTACAGGCTTACCACACTTAGCTTAGTCACATCATCTCTGATGTGATTCAATGTGAAATATTTCTCCATTTGTGCTAGCCATATGGTCGGATGAGAGCCATCATTTTATACATGTCTAGCTTGGATGGTTGAGGCTGGGACTGTTGGTGGTTTCCATGGAAGTGAAGAGAATGGCCACACTCACCCTCAAGGTTTTCATTAAAATCATATGCCTCTGATTTTTCCCCTGACTTGCCCTTTGTGATTGTGTCATTTATGGTCTGGATCTACTTTGTTAATTCCTCCAACTTTTGTTCAAGGGTGTCTATCTTCTCATTGGCCATAGCTTGAGCTATGGTTTGTACCATGCACAAATCTAGTTCACTGGTCATTACTGTAAAAAAAAAATTGGGACCACTTGAAATTTTGACGCTGACAAGTTAATGGTACCACCTTGCTCAGCCTGTCAACCTGATTCTTATGGGCTAGGTCTCTTATAAGCGTCCCAGGAGGGTCTTAGACTTTTTTTTTTTACTCAGAAAGGAGTTTTACTCCTCACTTAGGAATACTGCAACAGTCGATTCCCAGAAAAGTTAATTCTACCCAATGTCTTGCGAGAATCGTGCCCAGGTATAGGAGCCACACAAATAATAAGATCTATCGAGGAAACCCTCAATTGGAGAGTATGAGTAGGAATGTGGTAGTGGTCGAACCCCTGCTGCTAGATATGAATGGCGGATCTGATTGTTGTGGCTGCTACAAAACCCAAACTACTAGATCTGAATGGTATACCTAATAGATTTGATTGGCAGATCTGATCGATCTGAATGGTGTATATGTAGATCTGAATGGAGAAACTGATTGTTGCAGCTGCGACAAAATCCAACCTACAAGACCCAATATAGAAAAGATGATGTGTGATCTAGAGAGAGATAAGGGAACTATGGTCTCAAGGAGTGTCAGGTGCTACAGATCGCAATATGCATAAGTATCTGATAGTAATACTCAGCCCAATCTTTCAGGGCACTAACCAAAAAGCGTGACCACCTCTTGTATTTCCTACGTGCATGCCTCCCCAAATCCGCAAGTTTATGCACTCAATGATAGATCGCATGGTTTAAAGACGCCGGAACACGTCTCTAGCCAAAAAAAAAATCTACTAAAAATGGAAATCCCACCGGCCCTAGAAAGTGCTCTGATACCACTTGTTATGCTCTTGACCTACGATAAGATGCCAAAATACCAAACATGCGAAGAAATATACCCAAAACACAGACCAATAAGAAATAACAACATGTATTTTATTATTCAAAAAGGAAAGAAATGTTCACTTGCCTCTTCGAGGGGGCAACCTCGAATAGAGTTGGGCTCAATTACAAATAAGACATGATGCTCCTCAAGGTGAGTCTCTATCCTTTATATAGGATTCATACATTCAATACCATGGGTTAGTACCATGGTTCTTATCAATACCATCCATCTAAAACCATGGCCCATTTGCAACTAACTGTGGTCCCTTCTTTAAATGCACGTCAACCACTTACAATTATTAATATGGGCTTTATTGACTCTTTAACTAACTAGAACTATTACTCAACCTTATTACATAAATAAGGGGGTTAGGGTTGGACCCTAATAGTTTTCCTTGATCCCCTGATGGCTACATGTCAAGTGTTGGCATACATCGAGTGATCCCTCCTAAAAACCACCCACGCCACAAAAGAGGTGCGGCGACCCTTAACACTACCTCCTCATTGATCTGATAAACCACCTATCCTCCACAAATATGAAATTTCATGCCTTATTTGAAAATTTTCTCGTTAAGCTTTAAACCTTGAAAACCTGTGTTTGCATGCCTTGCGCCCGTTTAACTATTTAAACCCATAAAACCCTTCAGCACCACCATGAACCACTGTGACACAATTCCACCTCCATTCATGTCCAAAACACTACCATGACACCTTCCCAAAGCATCCCTATGAAAATGAAGCCATCAAGTGCCTTTCCAACTGACCGAATTTTCTTAATTATGGTTGAATTTTACAGGTAATTAGTCGAAGACCAAAGCTTGGATAAACAGTTCTAATACTAGGCGCAGAACCTGTTTACTCCAAGACTTAGCGAAAAACCTGTTAAAATGCTATATTAAGAAGAAGAAGACCACTATAAAAAGAGGAAAGATGAAGATGATCACACACAGAGCTGAGAAGAAAACACTTATACAGAGACATAGACAGTCGAAACAGAGGAGCCAGACCAAAGATGCAGTTAGAAGAGAAACAAATGGAACATACAAAGACTTGATCAATATCCCCTTCTTGATGTTGATACATGTAAAAACAAAAGAACTTACTGTTCGAACACACAATAAAAGTTAAATTCTACAGCAAAGGAAAAACATAGTGAAGGATAAAGACAGGTCATCAGAGTGAAAGAGTATCAATGACAGAGAGTATTACATGAAATCTAGAAGTAAATAAAGCCTTAAACATGATGATTCAAATAACAAAGAGCGTAAAAAGCTAAAAACAAACCATAACAGCCAGCAATGCCACAATAAATGGGACATCATGAAAGCAGTTCAATAGCTGCCTCTATCTTCGTGAGAGAAGATATTTGTATTTCCTAGATTAAATCTCAAGTCAGTTTAAGATATTTGTAATAAAACCTTAGTATAAATACTTCAAAATTTGAAGTATGTAGGGTGGATTATTAGACATTTCTATAGACTTCTTGATCGAAAGACTGTAAATCCATTGGAGCATTGACTGAGCCAACAAGCTAGATTAATGAATAAAGACCAAATATTTCAAAGGATTCATGTGTAGAGTGAAGTGTAGACAAGTATTTTCTCATGTTCTTGTTATGTTTTAAAGTTTTTTCCATAATGTTTATCTAAATCTGAATGCCATAACTAGAGTATTGTATCAAAATTTGTGTAAATACACTCTATTATAACAGTTTGGCAAATACATGTTTTCTACTGATAATCTAAGTTAATGAATTCTTAATTGCTCCTTAGTTTAGGTTGTTTCTTTATAATCAATAGCGAAGGATTCTTCATTGCCCTTTGTTTTTGATTACCCTTAGTTCCTCGTTTCAATCCCGGTTTGAGAATTCTTAATTTCTATCTCACCTTGGTTAAAACCTTTTCCATGCCTCTGGCCTAAAGACCTCCACTCAACTCTGCTATCTTGCCCTTTGAACATTCCCTTTAGGGAGTTGATCCTGTCCTATTGCTCCTTTGTTGACTCCATAGCCCAATGGACTAGAGACATCATCCTATCTATTTAAATAACCCCACCACCCAATCTTCAATACAAATCACAAACCCCCTGAACCTTAAGAACTAGCCTAAAATTCCATCAAACAAATCTAAATCATATATAGAGAGCCCTCTCTGGACTTAGGTTGGCTAAAGCCTATGCCCAAAAGTTGGTTTGTGGTTACCTCGGTCATTTTCTTTCTTCTAATAACTTCTAGAGAAAATTTTGAGTGATAACATAGTGGTGACTCCACTAGGGAACCAACAATTCCTTAGTCCTAATAAAGCTTTAACAAAATTCTAATTCTATATTTTGAGCCTCTTAAAGTCATTTGTTAGTAGTTATATTGAAAAATCTTACAAAAACAATTAAAATTTTTAATTTCTTGCTTCTACAAAGACTCATTTTACTAGGGCTAATCTAGATCCCAACCCTCCCCTTGTAGTTGATAATCCCAACACAATTTCAAGAAAATCTAAAAATGACGAAAGTTCAGTTAGTTAAACAACATTAGTTAAAGATAATTCATGTCCTGATGAGTGGTTATTTTTAGAAGATCTTCCCTTTGATGAGAAATTTGGTCTTTCATTATTTAAAAGAAAACCTGAAAGTGAAATATACGGAACGGTTCTAGATCTTGATTTCATTGCAGACCTTGAAGTCCAGCAGGCCAACAGATCAATTGATGAGTACATTCTGAAATCTCCACAATCATCCATTAATACTACTACTACCCTTGAGTTTTCTAAATAGTTCTCCACTACTTTGAGTTCACCATTATTCCCTTCGACTTCAATACCTTCTGAATTCCATTCTCCACCACCATTAAATCTTCACTCCCTCACCAGCCTATCATTTCTCATTAACCACCTACTAGTCCTGGTTCTTCATCCACTACTGCATTAATCCCAAATATATCAACCCCACATCTTATCCCCTCCAAACCAACAACGATGGAAAACAGATATGCTCCTCTTATTTTACCTGCCCAGCTTCATGCTATGCCTGCAGATTATCAGAGTAATATTCCCTTGTTTTATGCTATTGGTCACTACATTGCCTAGTAGCATGTAAACAAGATGTCTGACTTCTTTGAACTACCTGAATTAGATGAAGTCGATGTCCAGATGAGACTCTTTGCCCAATCTTTGACTGGTGATGTTGATAAGTGGTTTAAAGCCTTTCCTTCCAATCACATAGGAGACCTAGCAAATTTCCAAAGGTTTTTTATTTATAGGTGGGAAAGGAAAAAGAATCGCTTACAAGTTCTTTCACAATATCAGAATATTAAGAGAGGACCTAATGAAACTGTTCATGATTACTGCACTAGATTCAATAACATATATAATGCAATCCCAGTTAATCTTAGACCCCCACCTACCTTAGCGTTAACAAAGTTCCCTGATGGTTTTGATACCGATATGTCATACCAACTTAGGGAAAGAAACCCCCCAACATTAGAAGAAATGCAGAGTGTAGATGTTAGTGTAGAAGGTAATTTGTTAGCTAAAAGGGCTAGAGTTAGAAATGAAAAGAGAATTGCTAAGGAAGAAAATTCATCATCTGATCTTAAAATAGATAACTTGGCCAAAAACATGGAAAGGCTAATGGAGAGAATAGGTAACATGGAAATGAAACCCTAATGGGATAACCAACAAGAACCTCCAATTAGAAACCCAAATTTTAGAAATGACCAAAACATAGGGAAAAACAGACGAGATCAAAACATAAGGCCTCCTTTTCAAGAAAATTATGTAGAAACATCCCAGCGAGAAAATACAGAGCATGATACACAAATTAACCTCATGGAAATAAATGATGAGGACATTGTTTTTCTAACCCAAGATGAGTAGGAACTGTATATGCTGCAGTAATTACAGGTATAGTCTAGTGAATCATTTGATTATAAACAAGGATATGACCCTGCTATTTTCGAAATTCACAAGCATGATAATCTAAGAAGTAAAAGGAATGCAGGTGTCCCTGAGCAAACCAAGAAAACAACCCAAAATCAACCCAAGAAAATAAAAGAAGCCCTTGTTTCAAAGATCCTCCAAATTCCCCCTAGGCAGAAACCAAATCATTCTAGCCCCACAATTGTAGACATAACCTCTGATCAACCTTCTGCTGATCAACCATCCACTTCAATTCCACTCAAAAATCCACATAAGGAGATCCACAATAAAGAAAAAGAAGACAATCCTACTCAAATCCCTGCTGCGAAAACTCGAAACCTTCAAACAGAAAAAGCCTCTTTGCCTTTCAATTTGGGAGCAAAGATATCAAAGCTAAAGATTCCAATCCCTTTAACAAAACTAGTCAAGAATGAACCTTACAAATCACAGATAAACCATACCTTAAACATTGCTGAAAATGAGGATTTAGATAATTTGTTTGATGACCAGACAGAACTTATATTTCATCCAGATGTTAATGGAAAACCATTAGAAGGAGGAGTTCCAAATTTTTACATTAGTATCCATGACAAAATTCTACACAATGCAATGTTGGATTCTAGGGCCTCTCACAATTTAATTCCCAAATTAGTAATGGAGAAATTGAACCTAGACATTAGAAGGCCTTACAAAGACTTATTCTCATTTAACTCTACTCAAGTAAAGTGTCTAGGATTGATTAAAGACTTATGTCTTACATTAGTCCAATATCCTAACAAAAACATCCTTATGGACATTGTAGTTGCTGACATCCAACCAAAGTATGGCATGTTGTTATCCAGATCATGGGGCGCCAAACTTCAGGGATCTCTACAACTAGATATGTCTTATGCAACAATTTCTGTTTTTGGAAAACCTAAGAAACTATACCGAGAAATATTAATGAAATATATGGTAAATAGCTAGGATCGGCCTCAAAACTTTCCCATCTACTCCATACACTCCGATATTGATTCTTTTATCTTGTACAATGCTGATCAAACATGGAAAACACTTTTAGATAGTATGGATACATAACCAAAAGAAATTGCAGTTTCTACACAAAATGAGACTAATCATACTACAGATCTATTCAATGAACAATAAGGTCTAATTGATGTGAATGATGAAAAGTTTGTTGCTCCAGATAGTGAAAATTATGATCACAAGACATTACGGCATTTAGAATTTGATGGATCAGTGAATAGGTTAGGAGTAGGAGCAGGAGTGTGGATATGTAATTTGGAGAACAATTACTCAGAAGGCCATGCATATAGATTGAATTTTAAATGTAAAAATAATATAGCTGAATATGAAGCATTAATTTTAGGTCTTAAGTTATTTAGGAATCTAGAAGCTACAAGAGTTTCTGTTATGGGAGACTCTAAACTAATTGTAAAAAAGATTGATGTTGTATATGACAAAAGACCCTAGATTAATTTGATATAGAGATACTATTGTAGAAATACTTAACACTTTCCTAGAAACAAAGCTTGCAGTAATCCCTAGAAAACATAACATGCAAGCCCATAGTTTAGCAATGTTTGTGAGCACTTGTAAATTACCCTTCCAGCCTAACTAGCAATATACTGTTGAAGGTAGGTACAAACCTGCAATTCTATATAATTTGAAGAACTAGAAAACATTTTCTAATGATAAAGAGATAAATAGTTTCTTACTTTCAAAAGAAGAGTTTGTAAATAATTATATAGATACTGATACCTCCATAGATCCTGACACTAAGGTTAAGATAGAAATAAATGAGATAAAAGATGATAAAATAGATAGACTTAACCCAACTAAATTTACCAAATCAAATGTAGATAACTTAGAGCTAATGGAGATTGATGAAATGATCAACAAAGAAACTGAAGTAACTAATCTTAAGGATAACTTCTTACCAAAGGGATTAACCACTATAGAATATTTATTTGATTCAAATGATGTTCCTAGGAAACCTAAAATGGAACCATTCAGGTCTGATATAGAGGAATGTAATATAGGCACTGATGCAAATCCTAAAAGGATCGAACTTTCAAAATCATTACCACCAATTGAAAAAGTGAAATACATCGAGTTGTTGAAAGAATTTAGTGATGTTTTTGCTTGGAGTTACGAGGACCTTAAATCCTATGACACCAACATCATCCAGCATGAAGGGCCATGAATACAACCACTTTTTAAACAATTATTGCATCCATTTTTACTATTCTTTATCATGTTATTTATTATATAAATCCATTTTATAAATGATTTATGCTCTTATGGATGAATATTAGTTCTTCTCTTTTATTTCTAATAAATTGATGATTATGCATGATTTTATCAATGATAGTTTTAATAATTTGGTTGTAACATTATTCACCATTTTTAGCCTCCAAGATAATTTCCAGATTGAAGATTTGATCATTAAAAGTGCCAACTCAAAAATTCGCTAGAATAAGAAGTGATAGTTTTGCGGTTGCGATTCTGAGCAAATGAAGAAGAAAATGGAAAATATGGAACATGGGTTTTTT